>JAMKCH010009594.1:0-30623 GCA_023653785.1 Ophioderma brevispina | reverse complement strand
TCATCAAACGGGGGACAGGAAGAAACGAGGTTCCGCAGAAAACTGCTAATGCATAATATGTTGGCGGCTGTATCATCGATTGAACGGCAAATTGTACTTCTAATTTGGTAAACGGGCCGTAGAAGCACTGGCATGAGCTGATACATGAACCCCCCAGCATTGCCAGTGTGGGGATTTACCCATGATTAAATGGTCAGTGTTTGTGCTAATACATGTCATTTCAATAATATTTCTGTTCTGCACATCATTTCATGGCCACGATTCTTGTTAATAAATGGTCTGAAAAGCTTGGAAGTGTAATTTAACAACCCCCTAAGGACTGAGAAAAAACGAGTTATGCACGGTAAGACCGGGGTAAACGCACGCCACAAGATATGTGACCTACGCACGGTGTATTATCTGTTGGTGGCGATCAAACGGGGTACATCATGACAGGCAGAGGGTACGCCGTAAGGCTGCCGTTGTAGCTAATTGAGTCGTATTTTTGAGGGAGTGAGGTTGAAAAATCCATGCCGCTTGTTACTAAAGCTCTAACTGTAAAAAAACTACCTTGCGTATGTAATGTATGCAAACAATATCCTCTGAGTTCAAAAAAGTCCGATAAAAATGAAGCATATTTAAATGTTCAAAATGAACAAAGGTTTAAACTTACGTCAATCTGCTTATATTTGGTCAATTTGGCCCGAAAAATTTACCGGATGCCGTGACATGTCAGGTTTTTGACAATAAGCTCATTCCCCCCTACAACAATCAGCGAGAAGCGATTCAGCAAGCCCCAAACAATACATCAAAACAAAGCCAATTCGTCCTCAACGATTATGGTTCCATTCCTATAGAATTACGTGTAGCGGTACATTTTTGATTCGCACATGCTGTGATTAATTCACAATTGCTCGCTTATCCAGAGTCATATAAAGTTCTAATTCTTGCACAAATAACATGAATATGTACTTATTAAGAATGAATACCGATCAATTAATTTAACCTCTCAATAAAAATTATGTTTGGAATTTCTTTTTCAACACTTTCAAATGCTTGGCACTTACGCTGTGTATGTATGCTCACCCCACGGTATCCCGGTACGTATCACCTTCGTCATTGTCCTCGCCGGGGTATTTCCTCACCGGAAATAACCCTGGTTAGCTCTTCGCTATCCCGGTACTCCCGAAGATGAATATCCCAATTCTGAATCTCAGCTTGCATATTTTTGGACTCTGCGGCTTGTACTTTCACTCATTTTGGTTGAAGAATGAAAGATCTCGAACTGATGATTTCCGAACCGTTGTTGCGTGCGTTAGTACATGATCCCTGACATGATTTATTGACCGGATACGTTAATGACGTCACAGGCAGAGCGCCCAATTTGAAGAATTTCATTTTGTTTTTAGGGGGGGTCTAGAAATAATCTTCAGTGTAATTGTGACTTACCTGTAGCAGTTTGGAATCCAACGTATGTTTCTTTCTCGTTTATTATAACAAAAGCTTTCTATTGATCTATAATAATAATTTCATGGTGTGGTGGACTTTAAATCATAATTTTGACAACTTTGAACAAAATAGCTGAATCGGATTTCCAGGTCTGTTCAACAAACCATTAATACCAAAGACCCGAAACACCGGGGACCATCCAGACCCATCCAAAGTTCCACTTTTGTTTTCAACCTCATAATTTAAAGCAATAGTGAATTGAAATCGGGTCCACACATTCTCACAACCATTAGGGCCAACACAAAGGAGCCGTAAACACTATAAACCATCCAGACCACTGGGAACCACCCAATGTGTCCACTTCTGTTTAAGAATCATATTTTGACTTTTGAACTAAAGTATTTAGTGAATGGGTTTCAACACTGCTCAAAAACATTGTGCACAAGGAACCGAAAAAAACACGGGAACCATCCAAATCTGGGAACCATCCAAAGTGCCCATTTTTTGTTAAAAATCATAATTTTTTAACCAGTTAAAAACCAAATGCTAATTTGGGTTCCAGACCATGCCCAAAACACCCATTAATACACAAAGGAGCCTAAACACTGGGCACTCATCTATGAACCCCTCTGTGAAGCATCCAAGTGTCCGTTTTTGTTTAAAAATCATAATTAAACCAAAATAGTTGAATCGGGTTCCAGACAAAGCCCAACAACCATTAATCCGCAAAGGGACAAAAACCTGAAACCATCTATACGCCAACTGGGACCATCAACATGTCCCTTTTGTTTAAAAATCATAATTTTGACTATTTTGAACTAAAATAGTTTTTGAATCGAGGTTCAGCACTGCTCAAAAACCACTGATCACACGTGAACCAAAACACCAGGACCATCAGAATCTTCTGGGAACCACCAAAGTTTCCACTTTTGTTTAAACATCATGATGTGACCATTTTGGAACCAAAATGCTAATTTGGTTCCAGACAATGCTCAAAACCATGAAGACACACCGGAGCCGAAAACACCGGGAACCAGCCATAAACCATCTGGAATCTATCCAAAGTGTCCCCCTTTTGTTTAATCATAAATTTTGACCATTTTGAGCCAAAATAGTTGAATCGGTTCCGAGACAAAGCTCACAACCATTAATATGCAAAGGAACCAAAACAACACGGGAACATCCAAAATCTCTGTAACCCCACAAAGTATCCACTTTTGGTTAAAAAAAAATCTGATTTTGACCATTTTGAACCAAAATGCTAAATTGGTTCCAAACAATGCTCAACAACCATTAATTACACAAAGGAGCCGAAAACACCGGAAACCATCCGAACCATCTGGGAACTATCCAACGTCCACTTTTTTGTTTAAAAATCATAAATTTTGACCATTTTGAGGCCAAAATAGTTGAAATCGGGGTTTGAGAACAAAGCTCAACAACCATTAATATGCAAAGGAACCAAAAACACCCGGGAACCATCCAGACATCTTCTGGGAACCACCCAAAGTATCCACTTTTGTTAAAAATCATGATTTTGACCATTGTGAACCAAATGCTAATTTGGGTTCCAGACCATGCTCAACAACCATTAATCCACAAAGGAGCCGAAAACCCCTGGAACCATCCGAAACCGCCAAATGCTCAAAAACATGAATTTACTCTTTTACCAAATATATGTATATGATAATGGGAACCAGCCAACATTTTAACCATCTTAACATATGGCAGATAAAATACCTGAACCATCATGATTTTTGGTCAAAATCAATTAATTGCTATGGAGACCACTGGGTCCAGAGTGCAGCCAACGGTTGGCCGGCGGATTGGCAAATGCAACTGGGCCATATTGGCAATTATCATTGAACCAGCCATTGTGGGGCCAGACTGACAGATGCCAATCTGGCCCCAATCTGCAGCTGCCATTCTGGCCACGCTGTGTCTCCGTCCTCCAGCCCCACACGGTGCAGATGCCAGAAGGGCACACTGGTTCACTACTCATCTGTGGGCCAATGGCCAAAATCTCCGGTGTACAAACAAAACAAAGATCAATAATGTTTGTGTTTTAGAGGTCACACTGTACAGCCTGGCGCAACAATATTGCCGTATACTGTAGGATATTCAGAGGAAAAGGCTTTCCTCACGTTGGAAATTATGATATGCACATATCAGAAATACAGAATCAGATTTAAAAGTACTGCCTTTCGGTAAATCCACATATTTCCAAGTCCAACCCGTTGCAGGTTATGTTTGCAGATCCTGCCAGTAACAAAATACCAAAATAGGATTTTGGTGATTTTTTTGATATTTCAGATCAGCAAATCACTGCTTAGCCCTAAAGGTCAGTAGGCTAAATGAGAGGCTTGGTATTTCTTGCTGGTTATGCATTGGGCACGAAATGGCCGATTTGAGTGGTTATTTGTAGGGTTTATCGGCCTTGCTGCAAATCACATAGTTACATATTCAACATTTTGGACTCTTTGGAGTAATTTGGCATATGCGTTTGTTTAGTAATACTCTATACAAATTTGTAATGCTCTACAATCACCAAATTTAAAACGCTCAAAAGGGCTTAACTAGTAAAATATTGATTACTTATGACGTCTTTGGCAAAACTTAAATTAATCTGCATCACTCAAAGGATGCCTTTGACGAAAACCTATTCTGTGGCAGGCCCATAATATGGTATCTGCATTTTGAAGTAATTGGGCCGTTCACGTAGTGACATATTTGTGCAATGTATTTTCCAGTATGCGATTTTGGCCGTTTTCAATAGTGGACATATTTGTGGTTTAACACAATTTTTTTGCACACCAAGACAGATACTGTTCTATGGGTGAGTGTGATTACCATGTTTGCTTTTAGTAGCTGAACTGCTAAAGCAATTTTAACTTTCAAAATTTCATTGGGTTTTTATTTGGTGCTTTATTGTTTTTTTTTTTTTTTACTTATTGGGTGTTTTTATTGGGTGTTTTGGGTTATTGGGTTTTACTACTGGGTATTTTTATTGGGTGTCTTCTAATGATATGGCCTCTGCGAAGTAGGAAAAAAATGGCCACCTACCCTAGGCTTTAATTGATATTTTTATCTTCAGTAGTGAACTTGTATTTTTTGTACTTATCTAATTTATTCGATTTTTCAACTAGAATTGGACATCGGTCAATTTATTCAAAGATTAAACGTAAATTGCATTTTTTAGTCGCTAATGAGTTAATTTCATGAGGGAACTATTCAGCATAAAAACTAACACACAAAAAGACAACCAAACTGGTTGCCATGGCACCTACTATTCTCTTATCCACATTACCTGAAAGAAAAAATGACTAAATAATTGAAATTAAATAAAATTGTAGGCTATATATAGTGTGTCCCAAGAAGTAGAGGAGTTTTTATCAATTAATTTCCGCATCAAATTCCTGAAATTTAATTAATAATGATCATTTATGTGAGTTTTTTCCAAAATAGAATAGGCTGGCAGTTGTCCCTTCAATTTCCTATCTCCATGTACACGAATCAGTATCTTTGATGTGATAATTAATAAAATGCTTGATATAGCGCAATTCCACAAAAATGATCATAGCGCTTGGGTGGATTAGTAATTTTAACTAATAAAACAACCCAAGGTACTAAATATGGCATCAGAGTTCAAAACAAAACTTGATTGCAACTGATTTGTGATGCAGACACGGTTGGATGAAGGCTAATATCGGATTTTTATAGCTGAAAATTTGATACAACACTATCCGTGGCATATGAATAGTAAAATTGAGTCACTTACCATGATCACTATTTTATACAACTTTTAAACCGTGCAAATGATCGTGGACGCGTGAGCTATCATGAGCCGAGTTGTTGACCTCATCCTGCACTTTTTCTCCCTAAAGCCATAGAACTCCTGGTGTGTTATTATATTCATAACTACTTGGCAACCATTCAAATTGTATTGTTATGGAAATATGGATCTGACAGAGATGCAGTGAAGGTCGCTGATCTGTATATTGGAGATTGGAGCCTACTTAATATTACATGTGTTAAATCACTGAAATCATGACATAAAAAAAATAAAAAAAATAAAAAAAATAAAAAATTTCTTTGAATTATTGGACGGGAAAGTGAATTTTAAAACTCTTGACATATTTTTCCATATATCACTGTAAAAGAGTTGCTAAAAAAATTAACTCTAAACAAGTCAATTTTGTTAACTATTCTGTTTGCCAATGTGCATATGAGCTACTTCAATTAAGTTAAATTAATTGCTGATAAATCAATATCATATTTTGTATATATATCTTTTTGAATTATCGATCAAGACACGTTGTTTTGGATTAAAGCCAGTATTAGTGATGTTCCACAGGGGTGCAACTTTGGCCCAAATTATTTTGGACAATAATTCCAGACCAATGGCTACTCTGTGATGAGCTATTGCAAGAGAATTTCCCTGATCTAACCTCAAATAAATTTCCTCATTTGTGATTTTTGGTCATTGTCATTTTACAACCAGGCCTACACAAGTACAAGGATATGGTTGTTACCGTATGGATTGTGATGGCCTTTTTGCTGATAGTGTAGTTCCATTAGTTGTTGTGACAAGCTAGTATACTGTTGGCATGAATGCACTTATAATGACATTCTATGAACTGATTACTAATGCAGACTATGCAGTGTAGTATGGATTTAGTTTTCATTTTAAGATAGAGTAGCATGTTGTTAGAGCTGCAGCTTCAATCACTTCTCAGAAAAAATCTGCAAATTTATGACAGCTACTTCAATAAGGCCAAGAAAAAAACAAGTTTTGGCTCCGAATACTGTGCGCATTTTGTATACAATTGGTCTTTGATCACATTTTTCTTTAGGTTTTTACTCACTTGAAATTTTGTTTGTTAAAAATTTCAGAAAAAACTGAAAATTCAGCCAAAAAATTGAAAAAAGTTGGTCAAAAAATGCTATAAGTTTTTGTTGTAAATCCTGCATTTCGTTCCATTAGCTTTTTCTATAAAAAAAAAAGTGAATTTCGCATTTGCATTTCCACATTTCTTCTGAGACAATCAAGTTTTTTTTTTTGTGCCTAATCCCCCTTAAAAATTTTCATAAATAAACAAAAATCTTGCACAAGTTGCCTAGACATTTAGGGAACCCTTGTAATAGTAGTTTTCCAAACATAACTGTGAAGCAAGAAATAAAATGCTTGCATGAATTTTCATTGCTTTAAAAATGGTTAATGAATTTTGCAAGGGACAAGTGATTGGCCTGAATTTCCTGCTGGCATTTTCATTCTTCTCATAAGTGAAGAAATGTATACATTAATGCACCATTTTTTGTGGCAAAAAAAAAAGGGAGTTCACTTCAAATTGTGAAAATACCATGGAACAAATTAAACATTGTCCAGTCCCCGAATATGAAGAGATTCTTTTTTTTAACGAACTATATTTTAACATCTATTCATTAGGCAAATCAAATCCACATGCTTGTGGTTACAGAAGTGAATTGTCATGTATATATTACACATTCTGTGTAAGTGAGGATGTCACTTATGATGTGCTGGGAAGAGGGATAAAGGGCCATGGTCCGATCGTTAATAGCTTCATCTCCAGAACCCCAGATTTTACTGAAAGTGGTCAAAATTTGCTATCTGAAGAAAGCTACAGTTTTTCTTATTTTGGCTAAAGGTAGTTTGTTTTTTGGTTTGGATATTAAGAGCGAAAGTAAAACCCGTTTTGGTCGACACATATTTTGATGAATTTTACAGAGTACTCTATGGGATTGAAATATCATGTTCCTAGCTCTCACATCAAAACAAGTTGAAATATCGGCGTGAAACTTTACAGATGGAGTTTTGGGGTGAAAAGCCATTCTATCAAAATGTAAGCTTTATATACTTCAATCAGGTCATCCCCTGTAAGTCTGCTAAGCTAAAGCTTAATCTCATGCCTTCACTAATGTTGAAGTATCTTCCATATTGTAGCCGATTTTCTTAGAAAAGTGATCCATCATTCACCCGTATGGCTACAATTTTGAGTCAAAATTGCCTCAAATTAACAAATTTTCACACATTCCTTTGTTTTTCATTAATTTTTGCTGCTTTTTTTACATCTTTTGTTTTAATGATAAATTTGGTGGAAATATATCCCATTTCTCTATCAAATTTTATATTGAAAAAAAAATCTGGGATCATTGATATACTGAAAATGTTGACTTTTCGTACCCATATTTCAGGAATGTCCCGGTTTATGTTCCTACACCGAGTACCAGAGATGTAGAAAGTTATTTCCTCTTGAGGAGCAAGGATTTGAGATAATTTCTTAGAAGCACATGGCATTATTTCCGTCAATTTTTTACCTAGGAGTAGATAAAAGCGAGAGCGCGGAGTGCAGCCATAATGCAACGTTAAGCAAGCCTGCGAAGCGGCCCCCACCTTTTTAAAACCGGGCCAATTTATTGTCGTATTAAATCTTACAGTGTCCCTTTAATACAATTTATTGTTTTTTTCTGCCTTGTTTCAGTCAAGTTTGCATCTTTACTCACTAAAATAACAACCTACAACAATCACACAACTAACTAAACCAAGGAATAAACAAACACATGCATTTGTCATCACATAAGCCAGACAACAATCCCAACTTACCATCAGCTCAGTTTTTAATCGGTCAGTTGAGACCACGAGAGCCCCCCCCCCCCCCTCCCCCCCTTCCCCTTTAATTGAAGAAGACTCTGCTCTATCTGCGGACAGTTAGTTTAATCCGACTTGGATCGCGTATCGGTCAAGTCCATTACAGGAAGGCTACAATAACATGACTTGATTGCTTGATGGCTGAAATCAGGCTGTCATACTAGCAGTATCATATACGATAAACCTGGAGGGACCTAAGGTATTACTCCATAAGCCATGCAATTTTTTTTTGTATCTCAAAGATATTACTGCGATAACCTACCTACCGTTGGGCCTTTGGCCATGTTGTTACTTCCGTGTAACATCATGTTACATTTTTTAGATTTGTGCGGAGTTCATTACAAATAAAACCTACACCGTACAGTTGCTTACGTAAGTAAGCCAGTATAAACTCTCTGCGGCTTGTATGCCAGGGATACTTGAGTGTGGTTTGAGCAGAGACCTTGAAGTGAACTGGGATTTAAACAGTTTTCAAAGAAAGTAGGCTTGATCTTTGCATTTGAGGCCCTAGTTTACAGTTTTATACCGACTTTAACCCAGTTCTTCCAAATGTTCATATAATTGTTTTGGGTAAATTTGAAAGAAAGTTGAAGGAAATTGGAAATATTATCCCCAAAATTTGGAAAATCTGAAAAAATGAAAATTAATTTGTTTAAAACAAAAAAGATTTTGTAACAACTGAACCCTTATCTTCTAGAGTATTCTATATATGCTTAATTTAATGTGCAAATTTGTTTGCCTCTGCATTGCAAGAAATTGCTCTTTTGTATTTTCAGCACAGTGACCTACGGGATGCTTTGATACAAACATTTGCTCACAACATCAAAACTTCATAATCAACTGAAATTTTGGGAATAAAGTCATTACCCTCCAAGAATATCTAGTGAAATATTAATAAAGCAGAAGGTGGTTGCATCACAAACCTGCTTTTAACATGCCCTTACCCTACAGAAGGTCACTTGCATAGGACTTATT
This sequence comes from Ophioderma brevispina, assembly GCA_023653785.1. NCBI lineage: Eukaryota > Metazoa > Echinodermata > Ophiuroidea > Amphilepidida > Ophiodermatidae > Ophioderma > Ophioderma brevispina. The sequence continues at coordinate 21,553 of JAMKCH010009594.1, read as the reverse complement.
CCATTTCCAACTTGTGTGCTCGGATTGTGTGGCGTGAGTTAGAGCATGAGTTGGAGTGAGCTAGAGTAAGCAGTTTAAATAGAAGATAGTGAATAGCTGCCTTATGAGATAATTCATCTGATGTGGTCCTGGAACACAAGGTGTGGACAGAATAAGTCCTTTGCAAGGTCAGTCTTGACTCAGTGACTTGTAGCCAATTTGCTTAGTATAAGATCTTGATCAATGCTCCTGTCAAATGTCACTTAAATGGGTTCTAGGGCATATAAAACAAGTTTTCCCGATGAAGCATCCACAACTGTCTAAAGTGGCTCAGATGTAATGTATTCCACTCTTGTTATCCAATCCCATAAGCATTTGTAAATGGTATCTGTAACAAGTTTATGGGCTAGATTCTGAAATCCATAGCCTTAAGCTTGTGCTAGTGTTAAGGTTGAGATTAGGGTTTAGATTAGTTTTGAGATTAAGGTTGGGAGTTAACACTATACTAGGATTAGTGTTGGGGTTAGAGTTAGAAGTTGTGTTAGGGTAAGAAGTTACAATGTTAAGGTCAGGGTAGTTAAGAGCAGTGGGCTGGGTACTCCAAAATTGATCAAAGTTTATGTGATCCATAAAGTACCTGTTCAGTAGTGTTAATCATCATAATGTCTGAATAATTTCCAAAAAAACATAGGTTTTAACATTTAGGGGGGGGGATTGGGGGATTTCCCCATGAAATCTCTGAATACCCCTTCAATCTCATAAAGGGAAAAAAATCAAGTAATTCTTTTCACAATCTGTGAAGTGTACTTGCCTGGACTCAGTAATGGGGAAGAGCAGGGCCGTACGCAGGATTTTGGGGGGTGCGGGACTTCGAAAAAGTGGACCTTTTTTGCTAAAAGTGGACATAACCCCCCCTAAAATGGTCCTTTTTTGGACTTTTTGAACATTTCTTCACCAAAAAGTGGACTTTCTTGTCAAAAACATATCTAAATTTTGTACCTTTTTATCAAAAAATTCAGCAAAAAGTGGACCTTTTTGCCCCTTTTGTGGAATTTTTTTTGGGGGGGGTCGCACCCCCCTGCTTACGGGCCTGGGGGAGAGGGAAATCATACTGGCTCCCCAGCAGTTTATCTGCTCATAAGAGAGTACATTGCAATGCAGTGTGGGATTAGCTGAAGTCATCCTCAGCTTCACTCTGATTAAAGTTGGCCGTCATCACGCAACATTGGTTTTCAAATTGATGGCTATCTAGAGTTAAAATACTGTGAAATGTTCACATGAAAGAAATATTTGTGAATTTTGTAGCTGCTGGTGGTTGGCAGAAAGAAAAGAAAACAGAGCAATGACCTCTTTGTGCATCTATTTGTTCTAAGAAGGTCACAGTAAATTATCTGAATGAGTAGATGATTCCTGCTATACTAAATGGTGACGACCCACCGTTTACAAAATTTTAATGGTCGCAAAAATTGCATGCTTTACAATTTTCTTGAATTAAAAAAGACAACAATTAACTGCACAGAAAGAATTTGGTTTAATAAGCTGGTCAAGGACAAATGGTAAAAAAGTGTATTTTTTCTTTATTTTGTTTTAACAACACACACTATTTCACTAATTGTGGAAAGACAACTTTCATCACGCATAGGTATGAGCCGATTACAGTTATTTGACGGAAATGTTTGCGATTTTAGGGAAATAAGACGTGTTTTGAGATGCACTACCCTTAGGAAAAATTGGCGGATGTATTGGAATCCCGTGCACATGATAACATGTACTATTTCGTGCCAGGCACTGCGTTGTTATGTATTTACAGGCATGCGCTTGAGTGTTTGAGTGTGTCTCAGAAAAAAAATGTTTAATCTTATATGTGGTTAACTCACAGTGTAGTTTGTTTTTTTCATTGATTAAGACCTTATGTCAGCATGATTCATGTGTGTGTGTCTGTATGTGTGCGTGTCAAATATTTAGCATGTACACCTTTTTCAACTTGCTGTAGCTTTTTAGTGCAGTGATGGATCAAGTTCATGTGCGACATGCTTATACATTGAGAAAGGGGTCTTATGTGGGGTAACAGATGAGGTCAAGGTCATTCAGGTGTTATTTAGGGTCATTATATTACTCTACACTATTTAAAAAAAATAATTTATAAGAAATCAAATTAGTAGAAATATTTTCACTAAATTGTGTGAAATTGTTTACCTGTTTGATTAAAGACGCTATCCTTGAATTCATTTACATATTATATGGCAGGGGAGGGCGGCCAAGAAATCCCAATTTCAGACGTCGCCATTGGTTTAACACGTAAAAGCGAAATCTTGACGAAAAATTCTGAATTTTTTATATGTTGTCAAGGAATATTTTCTTATTCCAAAACCGTTCAACTCCACTGGAAAGGTTATTTCTGATTTTTTTTGTATGAATAACGAACGAGGACGAGGTTGTATGTGGGTCATGGGAACACCCATGACCGACCCACATCAAAACACCCAAATTGGTTTGTAGTTTGCACTCTGTATTGCTGTAATTTCTTTTGACATTTTTGGTGAGTTGCTATAATGAATGAGGCTTGGCTGCCACCGCCTGTTTTATGGCGTGGTTCACAGCAAAGTGCCCCAAGAGTTCCTCCAAAAAACTATATTGTTTTATCAGAAAAGAACATAAGAAAGTGAGTTATTTTGATATTTAAATATTGTTATTACTTATCAAATTTAGAACATTTTTAGTTACCCTAACCCTGACCGGGTCTTTTGCCGACCCGACTGGCCCAAATGCAACGAAGGTCAATCTATTTTTATTTTTAAATAACGCCCGATGCAACGAGAGCCAAATTTGCGTTTCATGGCATCTCGCCGTTTTTTTCCCGGCACAGGAATAAGTAGCGTAAAGTAAACAATTGCCCACATGCCAACGAAAAACATCGCGTCATTTCCCGAAGACGGCCCAAATGCAAACGAAAACTTGCGTCATTTTCTTTCCCCGGAAGACGGCCCAGTGCAACGAAAAACATCGCGCCATTTACCGGGAAAGACGTCCCAGATGCAAGGAGGAACAACGCGTGCGAAGGCAATAAAACAGTGTAAATAAAATAAATAAATAAATAAATAATAATGGATGCGTCCTGCACATGATCTGCAATGAAATTTGTAGCTTATATATTTTCGCCAGTCGTGAGTGGCGCTATAACGCTCATCATAGTCGTGCGTGCGCTATTATGCCACGTCATGCTCCGGTGTACGTCATGATCCGTTTATAATGCATATTAAAAAATAGCTTATCGAAAATGGTGGCGCTATCTACCATCGAAATCGAAATTGTCTATGGGCATTTGTACAAAGTGTCACCCGCCTGATGACAAGCATTGTGCCTTCTGCGGGCAAAGCCGTCCGAAATGCATGAAAAGCATCGCATCATCTTCCCGGAATGACTGCCCAAATGGCAACGAGGAACTCGCTCTTTTCCGTAAAGACGGCCAAATGCACGAGGAACAGCGCGTCATTTTCCGTAAAAACGGCCCAAATGCACCGAAAAACAACGCGCCATATTCCGGAATACGCCCGATTGCAATGAGGGCCATGCGAGTATTCATTTGGCTGCGCGCAAAAAATAGTTGTTGACGCCGGATGCAACGAGAAACATTTCCCGACCGGTACCCCGTTTTCTTTGCGTCTCTTGCTTCTCCTCGTAGGCCTGTTAGTTAATTAAGCGTTTTGGAATTTGTTTCAGTTAAAAACAGGTTGATAATGTTCCTAATCCTTTGAGGCAAAAAGTTTCGAAATTCTGTCAAAGTAACATTTGCAAATCTTTTTTTAATCATGGATATTATTTTAATCAGTAAGAAAGAAATACAAATTAAATTTTAATTTTATTTAACTATATGCCAATAACTAAAGGAATAGCATTTTTGCATAAAGCATTCTGTGATAATAATATCCATACTAAAACTTTATTGCTAACGTTACTATTTTTGGACAGACACATTGGACAGACAGTGCCTGTGCATTATAGCAACACAATTTTTAATCTAGAAACTCTTTTCAAGATAGTGAGGATACGTTGAAAATGTAAAACACAGTTTTCTATGTAGTTCAAGACACTGTCAGCGATTCGCCCCAAAGATTAAAAATATTTTAAATTCACAAAAATAGTTACTCTCTAAATGTAAAACAGTGAAAATCACTCTTTCAAGGAGTGACTCTGGGGACCAGTCTTTGTTGGAGTTAAATTTCCCTCTTTTGAGAGTGAATGCTGTCAATTCTTTACTCTTATGAGAGTGACAATTCATCGATGAAGAGTAATCATAAACAAAATTCACTCTTTAAAGAGTAAAATTTAACTCCAACAAAGACTGTTCCCAAAAGTCACTTCTTGAAAGAGTGAGTTTCACTCTTTTACATTTAGAGAGTAAAATGTGAAGGATAAGTCTATATAATTCTCCTAATTTATTTTTTGCAACTGAAAAATTAACAGAAAAGGAAGCAAACAGTAGTATTCAGAGATATGAATCTCAATTCAATTACGTGTTGTAGTAAGTGTCCGTATGGACAGTAATGACTAAAATACCCTATTTTGTCCTTATTAGGTTGCTTCAATCTTGACACTTCTAGGATGTTAGGATACCTATATCTGTTAAAGATATGCACAAGTCTGATTTTTGATGATTTTTTTGATTTTCTGATTTAGCAAATCACTGATAGTGCCTTTAAATATCAAATTACTCAATTCAAATTACTGTATAAAACAATATCCATGATGGGAACTCTATGAGGCACTTTACTGTGTGAACAGGCCATATTCCTTTTCCAGGCGCCCAAAACCAGTGGTAAAAAGGATAGATACTGCTGACATTATTGGATACACCTACAGTATACTCCTGTTCACCCATCTCTACAGGGTTTGAATGCCTGAACATAGACAAATATTTCTTAGTAAGATGGTGTGTTTTCAGTAAGTTTTAGTTGTCAGTTAGTTAAGGCTCAGTCACACAGCCAATTTTTTGCTATAAAACCACTTCCAGACTGCTCCAGACTGGTGCCGATTGGCCAATTTTCGAAAATCGTGAGCAGTTTTTCTTTTTCATGTGTAGTTTTGGCAAGGTCTGGGCCTGTTCTGTTCAGTCGTATGTAGTCTTACCCATTATTTGCTAGAAAACCGCTTCCAGACTGCTCAAGACTGGTGCCGATTGGCCAATTTTCGAAAATCGTGAGTAATTTTCTTTTTTCAGGTGTAGTTTTGGCCAAGTCTGGGACTGTCCTGTACTGTCTTCTGCAGTCTTGTGTGGTCGGGAGCACGTGGCAAATTTGAAAAAACCCGCCACAATTTTTTCTTGCAGCTTAAAAAAAGTCATGGCGGGTCTTGGAATCAGGAAGGTCGGCTTGAACACATGAACGGTTTGGAAGCGGTAGCCGATGAGTTGGTGCACATCATGAGTGGTTGTGTGCAGTTGGAAAGTGGTCGGCAATGAGTCTGCTCCAAGCGGGAGAGAAAATGCAAGCCAACTGGACATGTTAAATCGGCGACTACAGAAGATAAGTCGCCGACTTGCAGTCTTGACAGCAACTTGTGCTGTCGTGTTAAGGTCTGTGACTGATTGAGAACTGAACAATGACATGCTTGATCGCCTACTGCTCAGCGATTGAGCATCTCTTGTCTTGTAATTTGAACAAGACTGCAGCCGATTTTGAAAGAAATGTGGTCTTGTGTAGTTGGGAAGAAGTTGGGTCGCATCGCGGGTTGTCTTCATGTGATGGTCCCTTTCTTGGCGTCAACAACTCGGCGACCAATCGACGAGCAGTCTTGACAGCGACATGTCACAACTTGTGCCGTCGTTTCAAGGTCGGCGACTAATCGGGGACTGAACAAGTGGCGTCGCCAATTAAACACGCTGGATCTTGTTGATTCCATGATGCTGTCGCCTACTGCTCGGCGTTTCAGCATCCCTTGTCTCGTTGACGACGGGGATACTCGCAGACTAATCATCCCTGGTCGGGATAAAAATTGTAAATTTTGCAAGTTTGAACAAGACTGTAGCCGATTTTGAAAAAAAATGCGGTCTTGTGTAGTCGGGAAGTGGTTGGGTCGGGAGCTGTCTTCTGTGTGACTATACCTTTAATGTTAAATGTTATAAGGACTTGCACTGGTTCATTGATACTCTAATCTATCTGGAAAAATAGCGACTTAAGGCAATGTCAGTCATTTGCTAACTCAGAAAATCATTTTTACATGTCTGTAACAAGTATAGGTATCCTAACATGTCCTACTAGTGTTAAGACTGAAAGTAACATAATACGGACAAAATCAGATAATTTAGTCATTACTGTCGTACGGACACACAACACGTAATTGAATGGAGATTCCTATCTTTAAACACTGCTGCTGTTTTCTTCCTCTTCTATAAATTTTCAGTTGAAAAAAAAACTTATGAGAATTCTACCAACTTATCCTTCACTTTTAAGCTAGTCTAGCAAATTTCAAATATTTTGACTTTTTTGGGTAGATCACTGATAGTATCTTATTGAACTGGAGCTAGGAAAGACTTCATACAAAATGGACTGGATATATATCTCAGGAGGAGATACAAAACACCATCCTCAGTATCAATGAACAGCCAGCCAGAAAACAGGATGCCACACAGGTTATTAATTGATATTTTTTTGAGATGCACTGTACAGGGTTGTATGTAAAGTGTAATTGAGCATTCAGTATTAGAAAAGAGTTACAGCTTGGGAATAGTGTTGACTATTCTCAAGCTGTATTCTTGAGCCTAACCTCGGGCTGGAATTGGCTGTGTTCCTGGGAAAAGTACTTTCTCCAGTGCTGGAAATTGTAAAGCCTTTTAATATATACTGTTCACCAATGGTGTCTAGAATCTGGTGTCCAGAATCTAGTGCCTTGTAAGCTGTATAAGCCCTACTTGAGTATAAGCCCATCTCTCACTATGTGGTATTGAAAAATAACACAAATTTTCAGTGATCTGTGTGTACTCCCAGGCGGGTGAAACTGTACATATGCCCATAGATGATTTTGATAGTGATAGCATCATTCAGAGGCAATTCGATGAGTTGCCTAATTCATGCAGTACATTTTTAGTATGATGTAGTTGCTCAGGGATGACGTATCTAACATTACACAGCGCCACATATGACTGGCGATCGATGAGTCGCCAATTTCATGTAGTATGCCTCCACTTTCTTGATCGAGTGGCCTATCCTGATTTATTTAGGATCCCTGCTACACCTTTGGAATCTTCTTGTCATATAGGGTCTTGGCATATTGTGATGCAAATTGCAAACAACTCCAGTGGGCTTATGCTGTATGGTAGTATCTCAGGATATTTAGCAGTACTAATTTTGGCAATTTTTGCTCCCCCATCCCACCATGTTGTGGAGGGCCTATGTGATCATGCAGATGGATGCCTGCCTGCCTGCCTCAAGAGAAAGATGGATGCCTGGAAGAAACATTCATTAATCCACTCTACAGACTAAACCGAATAGTTAATGAACTTCTTACATGACACGGTGATAGAACATGATGAGGTCATGTGCTGTATACTTTTTGGACAGATTATGAATATTTTTTTTTTTTTTTTTTTTTTTTTTTTTTTTTTTTTTTTTTTTTTTTTTTTTTTTTTTTTTTTTTTTTTTTTTTTTTTTTTTTTTTTTTTTTTTTTTTTTTTTAATTGTCCTTATTTTTGCAGAATTTAGACAATTTTGAAATATGACCAAAAAAGGGGTCATTTATATACCAGCAAGGTTGAAAATGAAACCCATATTGGCAGCAGATCCTGTATGTTAATTTGTGTTGAACACCCCCTGGGAAGGAACTACAGTACTTTGGAGTTTGATAATGAAAATGTATTGTAGGGTTGAGGTTGAGGATTAGTTTGTTATATGTATAGGGTTAGGATAGAAGTAGGGTTTTATGTATCATCTGGCTTCCCATATCCTGTATATTGCTTATTGCTGCATTTTGTATTTTTCCTAGCACTGAAACAGTGCCTCCCTGAATGTGAAGCCTCATCTTGAAATATGAAGCTGAAACAATGCCAGGAAATCTGAGCATGAGTTATGTAATAGTGGCTTATGGCTTCCTAACTTGTATTGCACTTCATGAATAAAATCTATAATTTAAGAAGTTAAAATAGGAAGAGGCCTAGTGTACATGTATGAACGGTTTTATTTTTGTCAAGTAAAATTGTTATCAGTTACATGAGTTCATTTACAATGTTTTTCTACTTGGACTAAGAAACACATTTACTGTACGTATTAAAGAAAGCTCTTGAAAGTAATGTTGAATTTTTTGTGTCTTAGTATATTATATGGATCTAATGACATGATATGTGGATGAAATCATGAATGTTTGTTAAGAATAGACATGGAAATCCAATAAGAAGTGATGTAAAGGACGCAGACGGACAGACAATTGGGGTCAGCAAAGCATACAATGTTGAAACCAAAAATAACTTAATCAGGCAAAAAAAAGTTTTGTCTTGTATGCATTTGGTAAAAGCTATAAGTTATGCTTTATTTAGAAAATGAACAAAGGGATATGCAGATGTGTTGTGTTTTTGGCCGTTTAAAGAAATAAAATGACAAAATAGAGCTCATCATATAGATCTCAGCAAAGTGACTCCACATACTTGAGTGCACCGGTATGTGAGGCAAACCTTTTCCTTTTCCCCCCTCCGAGTGTACAACCAGAAGTAACATATAGTTACATTGATAAAGAGTTAAAAGATTAAATGGAAAGATAATTTTTTTAAAAATCACATTCGTATACAAAGTTTTGGTACACATAGACCATCATACAAGACATGAGGTCTCTTTGGCCAAATCACTCTAGCCACATCGACTATGATTATGTTCCGGAGAATGTTCTGAGTAGGAACCTTTAGCAGTTGATGGCAAGAAACCCAATTCGTACCAAGTCACATGGGCCCGGTCTAGGATTTCAAGCGCGCTTGCCTGCAAGCCATAAATTATATTAAATACCATCATTTTTATGTATTCTGATGACTGTTGAAAGGAACAGTATTTCTGGTTGAAGGGGGGATTCCCTGATCGCATATGGGTAATATGAATATACATGAAAGGCGCTGTTTTGCATTTTGTTTGTGCGTGCCGTGCTGTGCCTTTTGGAATGCAGGCAAAAACAAGCGTATTTCTTCCCTTACAAAATATGCCATTAGGTTAATCTGGCTATTTCTGTATGAGCAATTTCTAATAGCTGATATTGAGGCCCTGTAGGTTGATTGTGTTGGTGGAAGTAAGCGAGTGGTATGAAAACTGTCATGGTTAATTGATACTGATTCAATTTGGCAGAGGTTGAAGGCTCTCGTTAGTGAGATGACATCACACTATTGAGCAACCAATCAGCTCCCTCTGTGCTGTGTGAGAGGGTTGCCATTGTCAAATTAAGGTTGATTTGTTTGAACAAAGTTAATTCAGAGAGTACATATGCCATTATCTGTCAATGGGATGAGGCAGTGGTGTGGCAGCCTTGAGATTTTCTGAGGGGGAAAATTCCTGGTGAGGGGGGCAAATTCCTGGTCAGGGGAAAAGTCAGCCTGGTCAGGAGATATGTTGTCACGATCAAAGGATAAATAAGGTCCAAAAACAGCTAATTTTGCATGATTTTTCATCAGAATTTCCTGATTTTACCCGATTTGTTTTTCAAAGGGGGCACTCTGCCCCATCTGCTATGCCACTGGGATGAGGTAGGGTGCCATACCCTAATCCTACCCCAATGTTTATTTATAACATTAGGCATTGCGACAAGCAGAACTCAATATTGCTATGAGCAGTTAATTTTAAGGACACCTCCATAACGGCAGGGAAAGATTTATGTGAAGAAGTAAATTTAGATGAGGAAACTAAAGTTCTCAGAGAAAACCTGCAAGGATGGGTATGGATTAGCAATGAAATTCACGTACATCACTGGCTCAACCGAGGAATCGAACCCGAGCTGCATCGGTGAAAGGTGATCGACTCGACCGCCCACCCTCCCAAATGTTATTATACATCATTTGCAGTTTGTTTCACAGAAATGTTAAAAAATAAAAAAAAATAAGACTATTCTCTATTGGTCCCTTGTTTTACAAACGGTTCCTAACAATATCTTTTATGATAGAACTAACTTAGTACCGTAACCACTCGGGTATAAAAGCCCACCCTTCGGGTATAAGCCCACCCCCAATTTTTAAAGAAAATACAGAGCTAGCATACACTCATCCCTGGTGTTAATTTCACAGCATTCAGGAAACAATGTGGCAGTAATTACTAACAAGTCACATTTCAAAACTTGAACTATTCTATAGAGCCATCTAAGTAGGGCCCAATGCATTGGGTGGCTTGTTTACTAGAATTTCTTTGAGAATGTGCTTTGAAAAAATTGCACCTTTTATTGTTTAATGTTTTTAATATTAGCTGACACACAAAGTTGTACATAAATTGTTATCTGGTGAATATCATGCTCTTGAAATCTCTTGCATTTTTGTATCTTATATTTGCTCCCAAGTTCAAGCCCCTCCCTGGGTATAAGCCTACCCCTATTTTGAAGTAAAAGCTGCCTTTTTTGGGGGGGGGGTGGGGTGGGGGCTTCTCCCAATTGCTTACGGTATTCCTTGATAGTTCAGACATTTATTGCGGCATTGTCTTTTGAATATGGTCCCATCTCTTTTTCTTCAAACACAAGAATGCAGGCCAGTTTTTAAACCCACATTTGTGCTGTAAGCATGCAATTGAAGTGGTTTTCTGTGTTATGGTTGTGGAATCAATCACACCACTAGAAAATATAATCGCCGAATATCACACGAACGTGCGCATCGTTAAACAACAATTACTTCACGTGATAGCTTACTGTCAAGAACCTGTGTTGCATGTATGTGATTGAACATAATCAGTGCTGCATGATATCTTGCTGTAAATAAATTAGCATTTACAAAAACCCCATAAATTTGCTTTTCCTCAGATTATTAATCCAAACCGAAACAACAGTGTGGTTCACACATTTGTAAGCATGGTCTCAGCTTAGATAAAGGGGCAGTCGTGAAAGTAGAAGCTGGGGTGACTCTTTTTGAATTAAAGCCATTTATCAATGATTCACCTTAGTATTAGTAGTAGTAGTAAAACCAAAGTTTTAAATCCGGTTTTGTCCCCGTAACCGGGGGTGGCCGGATTCACTCACTTCGTAGCATCGCCCCTTACTCCCTCCTCCACTTCGCCGATTCAATTCATCCCCCATCCTCAACCCATCCCTCCTACTCTCCTCCTCCACTTGCTTCCTCCATGTCCTCTTTGGTCGCCCCTCTTCCGCAAACCACCCACCTCAAACTCATAAAGCCTTCTTAAAACCTGCTCCTCATCCGTCCTCAGCACGTGCCCATACCATCTTACACCATCGCCTTCGCCAGTCGGTCAAGCCTCCTCTTCCAAACCCAACATCTTCCTCAAATCCTCAGTCTTCTTCCTATCCATCATTTCACACCACACATTGCTCTCCCCATTGCTCTCTCTGCCCTTCTCACAATCCTCCATCTCATTTTCACTCGCACCATTTCCACTCCTTACAGCATCACTGTCTCTCACGCAACTCCTATACACCATCCCTTTCCTCTTCAACGGACATCTGTCTCCCAAGTAACAACTCCCACCTTCTCTAAACTTCACCCACCCATCCTTACTCTGGCCTGTCACAGCCCTCCTCACATCCCACTGAAAGTCAAATATTTGAACATTTGCAGAATAGCTTAAAAGTAAAGGGCTAGTCTATAATTCTTGCATGTTATTTTTGCAAGTGAAAATTTAACAGAAAAGTAGATAAACCGCAGTTTGAAAGATAGAATTTCCATTGATTACGTGTTGGTAGTAAGTGTCGCGTACGGCAGTAATTACAAATATCCAATTTCTTATTAGATTGCTTTGGGCTTGTACATGCAAACCTCTGATTTTTGATAATTTGTTTGATGTTCTGATTTAGCAATCACTAATTGCCCCCTTTAAGTTGTACTGCGAATTTTCTGTGCTCTTATGTTTTTTGGTTTTTTTTTTTTTGGATGCATTTTACATGAATTTTGGTAGTGAAAATAATTTCATTTTTGGTGATGCCTGCTATAACAGGAAGCTAGGGTTTTATTTTCCATGTGCCCTATGACTGAGGTTGTGGTGTTCATTGTGTCAAAGAAATGTTAACAATTTGTGATAAACTTTTGTGTTTAATAACTTAATGACTCCAAACTTGGTTATAATTTCGCAGGACCCAGGTTTTGGTCAAAGTAAACAAAGGTAAATTTGAAATGTTCAAAATAATGCAACGCTGTGATCATCATATGCAACTAGAAGACAGAGAGAAAGAACGGTAATGTAGGCAAAAGGTCTGAAGTGAATTTCAGAAACAAAGGTAAGCATTGGTGAATTTGTTCCATTTGTTCCATGTTTCACATCACCACTGGTGATGTGGAACACATGGAAAGTGGGCCTGTGCATTAATTTTTAATACATGTGTTTAGTAACTCCGATTCAGTGTACATGTCTGAGAATGGTTTCATAAAAGTGTGTATAGTTAGTTTTGAAGGGTTCATTGAGGACTGTAAGGTATGTATGAGAGACGGAAAATAAACATATGGTTGCCTTGTTCTTGGAGATTAGAACTGGAGAGTACTGAAGCCAATGTTTAGGTGACATGCTATATGGAGAAGGTGGTTCACACTGGGCAACAATTGCAAGAGTGAGAAGTGCATGAAGAAAGTTCTGGTAATGAGTGATGTGTCCCCAAATGAGGACTCACTGGAACTGAGGAAGGTATATGCTGTATGTGCTGAGAATATGAGATTATGGGAGTGACACTTGGTTGACTGAATAATGACATCAACAATGTTAGAAAGAGCAGAATGTGAATGGGTATGGTGAATGTGTATAGTGTCAATGAAATTGAAGCAACAAATGTTGAACATTGCTACATGTTGGGACTAGTGTGACTGAAGTAAAAGGTTTAGGTGGCTGTTAAGTCAGGCATTCAAAGAACGGTTTTTTGCCGTATCTTAATTATGGTTCCAACATATATAAAAGTTATACATATTTAGAAGAAATGACTCAAGAATATAAATATGATAATATTTTCCCCAAAATAGTATTTTGAGAAAATCATAAAAAATGGTGGTGATTGGCACTCATTTTTTGGGTTCCCTATCAAAAAATATAGAAAGTTATAAAAAATGTGAGCTTGTTCGTTTTTGTATTCCAGAATTAGTTCTAGGGTCGGTTATTTCCCCCTTTTTTTAAAATTTCTGCATATTTATCAAATTCTTTGCAAAAAGGCAAAAATCTGAGGGTTTCAATTTGGAACAACGCCAAGATTGTTCAAAGGTTGAATAAATCACGATTTTAACCAAAAATGAAAAACTAAAAAAATACCGACCCTAGATTTGGATATGCTATTACGATGCATTTCATTTCTTACTGTTGCTGCTATGGATTCGAGTAATGGGAACCGAAAATCACGCATTATAGACGAAAAGTTGACCACAGAAGAAAAAATCGCCCATTTGTCCAAAATTGTCCGTTCGCTACAAATATGGCCTTATTCAAAACACAAGCGTTTTATCTCTTATTCTTCACACTGCTTCTGCACCAGGTCAACTACATAATCTGGGATTACGTATGATCAAAAATTCAACAATTTATGAGGCTCAAATCGTGAAGTTTAAATCAACTCACATTCGGTTTGCAAAAGCATCTCACGTGGGCAAACATTTTACAATTGCATACAAAGTACCATGGACATGGTCAATCAAATCGATGCATCAAGGCGTTTCTGATGCGCTCATTACTTCAACTTTTGCTCGCGCCCGCCGAATAGCACAGACGGGTATTGTGGAATACGCGAAAATTACAGACCTTTGCAATTCAGGCCCATGTGTGAGTGTTTGGTCAAAATGCGTAAACATAGTAAAAGAAATGAACAAAATACGCGGAAAAAAATAAATAATATAAATTCTGTTTAAAAATATATGGAAAGAAACATGTTAAATGCCAATTAAACATGAAAAAAACTTAAAAACTGGTTCATTTGACTAAATTCCTGAACTTAAAGCCTCCTTAAAATGGTTTGATAATGTTGCAGAGAGGGACTAAAAGTAATGGGTTGAGGAGAAAGTGTTGGAAATGAATGTTGAAGGAGCGGGGGGGGATGAGGAAGGCAAGAAAATCCCAGGAGCCATTCTCAATTATAACAAATTTTATTTTTGTCATGCACATAATGCTTTATTCACATATAATCACTGTAGTAGGATTGTTCCAATGGTTCTTGACCTACATGTAAAGATGTATTCCCCTGGGCGTGTCATGGCAAAATCGTCTCCTCAGACCCTGATGCGATCTAGATGACACTTGCACCACAGGATCTTAGTATTACCGCTACTCGATGTCATTGCTTGTATATTTTGGATTTCGATTCCTTATTTACAAGAAACAATGTGCTAACTCACTCTTACAAGTTTTCTGCTCTAATTCCCCAGGGATACTGTGCAAAGTCTCTCTTAACCTTTCACTGCTTTTCAAAATAAATGCCAAAGGTGTACTTTTCCAGATACCAATATCCAAATTTGACAAACTTGGTATGTGGGGCAATATCGTGTTATACAACCCCTTTTTTTCCGCCAAAAAATTCATTGTACAAAAGTATAGGCTTTATTCCGTTGTAATGTATTGTACGGGAGAAGAGGGGTCGTGAACCACGAGAATGCCGTATTTGGGGAGTGGTTGATTGCAAGTAATGTGCCCATTCCAAAAAAATGGTGTCCCTTCATTTTGTGACATACGGCCGGCAATTTCTTCATGTTAGTTACCATACAGCTACCACCGAGTAGACATTGATAACCTAAACCACTAGACCGTCACCTCGCCGGCCAGTATTCCGTGTATGTTTTTGCCGCATAGCGGATGTTTACCACAGACTGCGGCGTGTCTTCACTCGTCGTTGGAGTGAGCACGTGTTTACAGCCCGGTCTCACCCGGTATTTCTCATGCCACTTTTGTTTTTTTGAATTTTTGGCATATGTTTGCATTTTGTTTATTACAGTACGGGCATATGGGTTTTTTTTTATGTGCCCGATTTGAATTTTCGTAATGATTTCACTAAAAACGTCCGCAAACAACGCTAAAAAAAACAGAGACCAAATGTATAGCGCCCTCTTTCATGACATTTTCATTCAAATACCACTCTCAAAATGGCGTTGTGGTAACCGCTGGTAGCTACGTGTAGCTGCGTGTCTACTCCGGTACTGTCTACTCAACATCCACCTTTTCTCCACCTAGTGGGCAAAACTAACACAGGGTAGCCAGATTGGGGTTGTAAAGCGAGTAGCCCACATTCCTGTATACCTAATAACTGTGTACTTAGTAAAAAAAAGCCTATCGTGCCGCTACCAAGCTAACCACCAACCAACCGCCTCGCAATTAGCCAGTGTGTACTGTGCAGCTTGCCACGCGGTAGACATGGTGTAACTGCCCGTCTAGTCTACCACGTGAGTAAGAATTCGGCCGTGTATTAATGGCTCTTTGCATATTTGCTCGATTAGTTCAATACTACAAACTTCCTACCAGCTTAATCCCAATGGCCACATTTGACCATTATCATGTTTTGAGGAGTCCAGTGTGTGAAAATATCGGATCCAAAACATGATAATGATAAACTTGGATGATTTACCGCCCCAATATGTAATTGGTCTCCTATGAGTTTTAAAATATTGGGCTCGACGGCGTCGCGCCCAATATTTTTTTGGCAACTCATAGCTCGACCAATTCATCTGGGCTTTATCGATCCAATTTTAATAATCAACTTGGTGTGTGTGTATTGGGCAGAATGGCAGTAATAACCATGCACTGTGACATCATTATTTGTGCATGTTAATGAGCTAGCATTTCCACATTTGCTCCTCCCACCAGTGGGATCTTGTAAGTTTTAAATTTTTATGGGGGGGGGTCGGGGTGCTGTTGGGCGATGCCATCAAACAAATGCAATTTCATTATGCTTCTTTGCCATGTTGCCAACTCGTAACATTTCTTTATCAGTTCACACAGTAAAGGAGCCTTGCCTATTTAGTATGATAAATTGGTATGTTGGGATTGTTCTGTGATACTCACATTATTAAAACAAAATGGTATGACAAAATCAAAGTAACAATCAAATCCCAAAAAGCATGTGTGTTCATGTGCATACTAATTTTTCTTTAGTCCCTATCTTGTATGTAATGTTTTAATATGCAAATTTGCTTTACCACCATGAGTGGAAGATGTTTGGGTGGTGTGATATTTGTGTATCACCATAGGGTGGGTTTGTGATTTTGTGTATCACCCATAGTGTGGTTGTTGATATTTGTGCATCACCATAGGGTGTTTGTATATTTGTGTATCACCCATATGGGTGGTTGTGAGATTTGTGTATCACATGGTGGTTGTGATATTTGTGTATTACAAGGGTGGTTGTGATATTTGTGTATCACAAGGGTGGTTTATTTTTATTATTTACAATTCCACTGCATTTACTGGGGAAACGTGAATGCCGAATTTCATTGCCCAAGTGGCCGGTACTTACAACTGCCATACAAATGCCCAATAACCAAAATTCTACTCCTTTGTTGTGGGCCGCCAGCTATCGCTGGCAGGACCACTTAGATCCGTTGTGCGTGTGGTATGTATGTGTGTGTGTTTGTATGTGTGTGTCAAAAATTGTTAATTTTTTTTTAAATTGACCTCAATGAAAAGTTTAACTTCAATATGGAACCAAACTTCTGTCATAGGTGCACAATGGGATCCCTCATATGTTGATGAGGTCCAAGGTCCTATGAGGTCAAATGGTAATGTGAGGATCAAGTTTTAAAATGGGCTAAAAATGTCAAATTGATCTAATTTGGCAACAGGTTGCACCTTGCGATCCCTCATATGTTGCATGAGATCAAAGGTCACGTGCCAGGATCAAAGGTTCTGGGGGCAGCCACAGCTTATATTCTTTGAAATATAGCGCGCCAAAAGCCGAGAACCCACCGCGAAATTCTAGTTTTCATTGTTTGTCAACTTATGTTATAAAAATTTCAAGCAAGGTTAGATGAAAGCCTCTTTTGTTAACAATTCTTAAAATAAACAAGACGAAAGGTAGAGTATTGTTTACATATAGTTTGATTTTGAGTGCTTAAAAAAATGTGCAATAGCATGTTTTCTTTAGCCTGTTTATTTCCTGGTTGTGCATTGCATAGGGACTTGGCCACTTTGTAAAATATATGGTTTGGAACCATGGCGCAACAGACCTTTGCAAATGTGAGCAGAAGGGTTCCAAGGTATCTCCCCCTTTCAGGGTTTACCCTAAAACAAGTAGTGCACTAACATAGTGGTGTATCAATTTCTTCTTGTTCCAACCTTAGATAACTCATGTGCAAGAATAGCATTCTTTGAAATCACATTTGTTGTTTGCTTTGTGAATTTGTCAAAAGAGCCCTGATCTCTTGCTGACAACATCGCTTATGACCTTTTACCTATTTCCAGCCACACTGACTGGGCCCCCCACAAAACACATAAAATGGGAAAAACCCCCCCCCATCCCGCCATTAGACTTTTTGATCCGGTTTGGAAGTGCTTTTTGGGAAGTGCGATGCTCTCTGCGTATTTCTGTTGCATAAATAACTACCTTCTTGTACACTTACTCATAGACGATACTCCAGTATCAGATTGGCCTAATATATGCTTTATACTTTATTTGAGGCCCCATATATTTTCACATTTGCCAATCCCACCTATTTCTTGCATGTACTTGTCATTGATTTTTCCCCCCATTAACTCTCTTTTCATTATACAAAATTGTAATTTGTGCAACATTTTTAATAATATTTTAATTTTGGTACATTTTCTAATGCATAAGTGTTCACAAAAACAAATTCACAATTACAAAAACACAAAACATTAACAACATGTTGCCTAATGTGTTTTATAATCACACCTCAACACTGCAGCATACAATTACAGGCAAATCAGTGACCATGTGAAACACAAATGTTTTGGAAATTTGCGTTGCAGGAGAAACCTAAAGGTACTATAGAGACCAATTTGTTAACATTTTCTACTGCCGTGGATGGAGTATTTAATAAAAACCCCCAATTTCCACATTTTGAGCAAAATTCCCCCAGTGGTTTTGGATGTTAGAGTAAAAAAGTGTAAAAATGGGCCCATAGAATTTTATTTTCCCTGCCCTAAAGTCTTTACTAGGGTTATGCGCGAATTGTGATTTCTGTATTTAAAAATTTTCCCATTCAATGGAATGATGTGAGGGATGAGGATTCGATCATGTCATCCACCTTTTTAAAAGTGAACGATAAAGTCGGGAGAATTTGCCAAAGGAAATTTTCGTCAAAGAAAATTACCAAAATCAGTAACAGCAGTGCTGAAATATATGGAAATCCCCATTTTTCATTTGGCAGCAAGCGCCCCTAATTTAGTCTTATTATTTCTTTGTGGTCTTCTAACTTTTCAGGGTTGTTTCGGCATGAAAATCTTCAGTTTAAAAAAAACTGAATTCATTTTTTTTGCCCGAATTTACCCCTAATCATTTATTTTCGGCCTAATTTGGGGTATTTTTGTCTGGGGGATTTCACAAATCTCACACGTTAAACATTGTTTTCCACTTTCATTTTTCCTGAGAGTCATTCTCAACTTGTTTAAAAAATGCAAAAAGCCCATTTTTAATGATATTAAAGATTTTAATGATATTAGATTTTTTGTATGTATGCATCACTGCTGGTATAAATTGTGATACTGATCTGAATAAGGACAAACCCCAATCTGCCCAGGATTCGAGCGGCTGTTCTCCAAGTATTATTTATAAATGTTAACACATCACAACTGGGGCTAGGGGATTTCCCCATTGTGTGATTGGGTCGCCCAGGCTGGTGATATTATACGTTTCTAATATAGCCTGCGTAAAGACTGAGCTGGGAGAAATGGCTTCTTGGCAGCATGCTCTTGACCTGTTTACCTGTTTGCTGTTAGACATGTCAAAAGATGCTCTCAACAGGAAGGCGCAGTCACAGCAACACTGATTGGTAACTAACAAGTTAAATAGTGCAGGAGGCTGGTCTGAGGGATTTTCTCCTGTTCACATCTCAGGAATCACTTTCTTAACCTCATTTGTAAGGGCAGCACATGTGGGCCACATGCATGTGCATGTTAATATGTACATATGTCCCTGATATGCCCGCCCCCCACACACCCAACAGAATAAATACACATAACATCCTCCACTCTACCCACACAAACAGTTATATTTTTATTGCGTACAACCAGTATGTATTAGATTGCTGTGTATACTTCACTCACTGCAATTAACCTCACGGTTTTTCTGAGATTTCCAGGATTGTTTCTGCTCTTTTTCTAGTGCAAACACTGCTGCCCTTTACTGGGTGTTGTTTACAAGTGTCAAAATGTCAGAAGATATTCTTTCGTGAAACCCCACCTGAGAATTGCAACAACATGGTTATATTTGCCGGATGATTTTCTTGAAGGTTTTCTTCATGCCAGGACTCATTTCCAGAAAGAAGGGGCCACTAATGTTTTTTAAAAACTCCAGATTTTTTCATATTTGAATGCTTACGCAATGTATTAGGTCACACCTGAAGTAATAGCCGAATACCCTAACTACCGTTATAGAACCGTCAGCCCCGAAGGTTTTTGGTTAGACAACGGCGATCCACTAGCTGAATCTGGGAAAAAGTCAGAGAAAAATATAACTTTTGAAATATGAAAGTCTGGGCCGGAGACCCCGTGTTGCGTGAGCCCCAGGAGAAGGGTAAGTTAATATGGGGTCAAATGGTTGAACTGCTCTAATCTAATTAAATATAGTCAAAGTAGTCCTTAGGTAATCAGGAGTAAAAGTCAATTGGGTCACATGTGGTTGTGCTTCCTTTCCAAATATTTGGGAAAATAAGGCTAAAGGTCATTTGTTTCTTCAAGAAAGGTCAAACAATGTAATACCAAGATCTTTGTAAAAATATGAAAAAAACATATTTAATATACTGATTTGAAATATGCTTTTTACTTTTGCCATGGGTTGGTTCCCTTTCATAAGGAGGGGTATAAATGCCCCGTCCCCATAGATTCCTACAGGGAAT
The DNA here is from genome assembly GCA_023653785.1 of Ophioderma brevispina. Taxonomy (NCBI): domain Eukaryota; kingdom Metazoa; phylum Echinodermata; class Ophiuroidea; order Amphilepidida; family Ophiodermatidae; genus Ophioderma; species Ophioderma brevispina. The sequence goes on along the minus strand of JAMKCH010009594.1, from coordinate 1,431 downwards.
TTGTACCCCTTCCATTTAACAACAAGGAGATGCCGAAAGTGCCAAAGCTTTCCTATTTGGATTCAGTAATCATAAAACATTTACAAAAAATAGTTTTACCCAAAAAAATCTGGGTATTGCAACTGGTGACTCTTTCTTGAATAAACAAATGAATAAACAAATTCTTCATGCTGTTTGTTAGTAAGGTACAAATAAATGTTATTTATTTTGTGGACATTTGTGGCATATTATGGTATATATGATGATGGCCTACAGGGTCATATGGGCTATCGGCACTAGCCTCTGCTAAATACCTTTAAGGTAGATCCATCGGATAAAAGGTCTTACAGAAAAATGAACCATAAAATCACAACCCCATATCAATTTAGTCCAAACTTGACTATTGTAGGATTGAACTTTCCTCCACATATTTTTGCAGTTTCAAGACTCCACGATTTGGTGTTTTGTGTTTTTATATTTATTTGGTAAAATTCCCTATTTTTCAATTAAATAATGGATTTCCCAGCCTAAATGGAGATGCTTTAAGCTAGAAACTCAGGTTGTGTTTAAAACAAAATACCTAAAACTCACTTGGCCTATTTTGATCAAGTGTTTAATTCTTTAAAAAAAATATTTCACGGAAAAATCATTTAGGGAAAATTAAAAACACCTGTTATTTCAATATAAACACTCAATCTGCAAAATCTAACGTGAGAATTTTCTAAAATTTGCTTTCCCTTTTCCATATATACACCTTATTCGTCACAATAGGGAGTTTGTATTTTTCCTTTAGAAAATTTCTGAAAAGTGGATACTTCAGTATTTCTAGAAATACTTAAACAAAAGTGTTGTTTGGACCACCTGTTCATTGTTTTTGATGACACCCAGTAAAACAAAAAATTGTATGCTTTTTGATATTTCGTTAAAATAACCAATAAAAACAAACACTCAATCTAGAACTCATCAATTACTTGAGAATAATGAAATAAAATTTGTAGTTTTTCACAAAATTGCCCCCCATTTTTGTCCATTTTCTACACTGCCATAATCAGTCCCTGACAAAGTCCGATGAGAATTTGAAAACGCATTCGGTGAAATATTTCCAAATTCCGGGTTTTGGAAAAAAAATTTAATTTGCACCCTATGTTTCTTTCACGCATAACAACATTTCATGACAATTTCAACAATCGTGGCCACAAAGCTGGCATGATTAACTTTAACATACCATACAAACTTTTTTAAAACAATCATTATAAATTTACCTCCCATGTGACCTTGATGGTTTTGGGTCTGTCATGCAAACTACAAGAGGTTGTCGATAAAACAAACTTATCTCCTTACTTTACTCCATATCATATAGGAGGACCTAGGTTTTCTACCCATGATATTTAAAAACCTTTTGGAGTTGGGTGGAACATTCTTGTTCGTTGATAAGAATCAAATATTGTAACA
>JAMKCH010009593.1:0-142416 GCA_023653785.1 Ophioderma brevispina | reverse complement strand
ATAAGCCGAAAAGGGTGAACGGGCGAGCCGAAGCTGAAAAGTTTCAAGCAGCAAACCACCGCACGACAGGTGAGACGGCTCTTTTTGCCCGATGCGACCTGACGCAACGCGCAATACCTCATGACCACATTTTACTTAAAATACCTCAAATTTGATAAAATAGAAGTCCAAAAACCTGGTTTCGACAAGAAAACTACACAGATATATAGTAAATGCAATTGTCTTATATACCATTAATATATAGATATATATATATATATAGGTTATATGGCCTCCATTATTGGATTAAAACTTTTAAAATATATTTCTCAATTTTATTTAGAAAAGATTCTCACGGGAAAAGTATTTTGTTTACTATAAAGAGAGAAAAGGGAAGTCCCTAGAGTTGTTTTGCTAAGTGAACTGTTTAGATTGCACAATAAGGGAAGTGGGGATTCCCCAAGGATGCTAACTTAGGAAAATTGTTATGTTTTGAGATCAAACATTGCCGAAACTAGGGAATTTGCCCACAAAGTTATATATATGAAGTGATTGTAATTTAGATTGTGTGAAATCTGATTTGATGGTGCAATGTCATGTTTCATGCCTCAAGACATGATTATTGTTTAGAAAGGGGAATATTCGGTGGTAGTTGTTTAAATCTACTCACTGGAAGGAACTCTCAGTGCCAGCATCCACTAGTATAAAAAAGTAGCTAGACGATTAGGGGCCTAGTTTTACTCGTGCTTGAGGAGCAGACCTGTCAGTGCCAGGGCAGAATTATTATATTTTAATTCCCACGGTGAGCAGAGGAGCTGTGTAATTCTACGTAGTCTTTGGCCGAAATATTACGTCTTGATAAAAACATTCAAGGTACAAAAACCATGTAAGTGGTAGGAAGAGCATATATATAATATTATCCCTATATGTTCACTGTAATGTCCTGTTATATAGTCGTCATGTTTTTGTTTTTTTTTTGTTGCTGTGACGCATTGTAATGGGGAAAAGTTCACTTAGCGGCCATTTTTGATCCATTTTGAGGCCATTTTGAATTACACTTTATATTTCAAACATGTGAATAAAATTATTTAGATACAGATGTATTCATTATCATCTGAAACTCATTGAAACCTCTCGATAACTACGTTTATACCTCTTGTTTTTAATGCATTTTAGTAAAAAAAATCTATTCCGGCAGCCATTTTGAACCCCATTTTGAATTTAAAATAGGTGAATGAAATTATTTAGGCACATATGTATTCATTATCGCTGGAGACTTTCATCTCATTGGATCTTCTTAACAATTAAGCTTTTAATAACTTGTTTTAATACGTTTTAGTGAAAAACGCTATTCTGGCGGCCAATTTGGACGCCATTTTGAATGTAAAACATGTGAATGGAATTATTTAGGCACAGATATGTTAATTGTTGATCTCGTTGATTTTTCTTGACAATTAAGTTTTTTATATCTTGTTTTAATTCATTTTAGTGAAAAATCCGGCGGCCATCTTGGACGCGATCTTGAATAAACCCCCTTGGGGCCACCTTTAAATTTTGGGAACATCCTGATTATGTTTTGGGGTCATAAAAGGAACCTAAAAAAATTGGTTTGGTTTAGTTCTTCGGGGTGCAAAGGAGGTGGTTCTGGCTCCCCTAGTAGTAAGTGGGTAATTTATTTGGATGTTTTGGTCATTCTATTAAAAGAAAAAATACCTATGGTTTAAAATTGCAGCAAACTGGCTTCTTAATTAATTTTTGGGCCGGATATCCAAGATGGCGGCCTTGCAGGCATGGTTTTTGTGTGTTTACAAAATTTTCAGAGATAAATTTTGCATACATACGTTCATTCATACATGCATATGCTTCCTGTGTATGTTCAAAACCCACTGTCAGTTACCACAAGGTTCACAAAATGTACAACGTGGCTTTTCATATTTTTTTGTTTTTGAAAGGTTGGTTAAAGCTTCTTTTCATAGTAAATTTTCATTGGCATGGTCAAAATCTTGCTTATTTTTTGGGCAATCAGAAAAAAAAATTGGAAGGTGGTGGTCATTGCCTTTCAATATAATAGTGGGTCTGATCATATTTTTGTAACGTCTAACGTGTTAAGGAAACTTTAAAGAAATGTTGCCCCGTACTTTCTCCAGGTAAACGTAAATTACTTGGTATTTGACGCTGGGTAACCACACGTTTTCCTCGTTTCTTTTTGTATTCATTAAAGCGGCATGACCAAATTTAAGTCTATAAATTTTTTATCTTGATAGAATGGCCTTCACTCCAAAAACCCCATAAAGTTTCGCGCCGGTATTTCACTCCGTTATGATGTGAGAGCTTAAAACGTGATTTTTGTAATCCCCATAGGGTACTGTGTAAATTTAATATTGGTCGGCCAAAATGGGCACTATTTCGCTCATATTAGTCAGACCACTGTTAGTCAGACCAAACATCCTTATATTTGATAAAAAGTAATTTTTTTCTGAAACCAATGTGTTGACCACTTCCGGTAAGATTTGGGGACGTAGCTATTAGGGATCGGTCCATGGCCCTTTAAATTATCTCTTCTCTAATAATATTTTAAATTAGGTGCAAGGTTCATGTTCTTTTTCCATTGTTTTTTATTTCTTTTGGCTTTGTCGTTTTGCTCACTGATCTTTTGCCCAATTGTTTTGTTTCTGGATCCTTCTTTAATGAAAGAAAGTCAATCTTGCATCTAGTTTATGATTCAATTTCTTGTTATTTTGTGGGATTTGGGTGTATCCTTTGTGAAAGAAATCAGTTAAGCCTATTCGGATTAAAGCCCATTAACCCATTTAACTCTATCGTACATGTCTATAATGTATTTTTTCGTGCGGAAATTACATGAAGGAATAACCGGTATATAAGTACATGCTTTTGATTTTCGTTTTCAATTTCTATTTTTTTGGTCCTAGGAGAACTTGGTTAGCAGCTTTATAATCATAGCTGGTAAATTCATAAGGCATTAGGTTGTGTTTGCTTTGCTCTGTGTGCGTGTGTGTGGGGGGGGGGGGGGGGGAAAAAAAAAAAAAAAAAAAAAAAAAAAAAAAAAAAAAAAAAAAAAAAAAAAAAAAAAAAAAAAAAAAAAAAAAAAAAAAAAAAAAAATTTCACTCAAATTATACTCACATTTGATGATTTTGACAGCCATAATGAGGCCATGATTTAATATTAAGTTAATGCATGATATTATTCAAATCTAATGTAGCTAAATATTAATTATGCAGTTGCTGTTAACTAAAGATATGGCACTTCAGGTGGAAATTCATATATGAATCTATAGGTTTAAAATCCTCACCATTTGATAAAAATAATCCACAGCAGTACGTAACACTTTGAATTTTCAAAATCGGATCAACGGTTGCGGAAATATTCCAATTTTAGTAATTGTACATTGAGGCAATTGAGAGACCAAAGGTCAAAGATCAAGTTTTTTATTTTCTTTTATTTCCCTCATGGCACCATCAAAACAGCATCTTTGTGTACATAATAAATTATATCTTCAAACCACATAAGACATAGACTTCAAAATTTCAGCATATCTTCCTGATGTTAGCTGCTTTCTAAGTTATATTGAAACATGTATTTTGCATAATATGGACTAATTTGCATAACTAATGGTTAAAAAATGGTGGAATTCCATGATTTTTAAGTATTTTTATACAAAATTCACAATATCTCATCATTTATCATCCTGTAAAATGCATCTATGTAGCAGTACTAGTTTCACACTCTCTCTTTAACTGTAATTTTCACTTATTTGCATATTTTTCCTAAATAATGGTAATTTTAAATGACTTTAAACAATCCATATTACGGTACTAAAACAAGAGTTGCCTGTCTCTATGTCTGGCTATACGTTTCGTGGTGCTTTGACGTATGGGGCTGATATTTGGCACGTGGGTGGGTAACAACAGTCGGAGGGCAGCTCCGACTTTTGAGTGCTCCCGCAGGTCAAAGGTCATCTATAGGTCGATTTGCTGGGAAATGCCCCAGAACAACCAAATTTGGTCAAAAGTACTCTTGACCTGAGCACATAACAATGCTGAGGTCAAAGGCCACAAAACACAGGTCAAACGTCACACACGGGGAACTTACGTATGGAGCTGATATTTCACACATGGCTGAGGAACGTCACTCTGAGGGAATTGGGGTTTTAAAGTAACCCCCCCTGGTCAAAGGTCATCTAAAGGTAAATATGCTTAGAAATGCTGAAGAACAACCGCATTTGGCCAAATGGACTCTTGACCTGAGCACAAAAGCTAAATCAGAAGCGTCATTTGCTATCAACAGGCGTAAGACTGCTATGCCAATGATGAAGAAAGTTGCACCTAACTTCAAAAACCCATAGCTCTTGATCCATTTGGAAATATCAAAGATGGCTTAGAAGCTGATCACCTGAACCTCACCAAAATCCATTCGGCGAAGCGATCCAGACAATCACAGCTAACGGTTTCCACTTTTCATTCGTAAATCTATATTTCGGGTGTTTACGGAGATCTCCGAAAGTGGTGCCGAGTGCCAAAGCTATAATTAGCATGTGCTTTCAATGGGACACGCACAGTGCAGCAGCAAATTGGACGGCTTCTTGAAATCATCTATGTATAGGATAAGGCATTAGTGGAGTGCATTCGGGGATATAATTGCATGCTTGGAGGCATTAATAAATTAACATATGCATTAGCGGGGCCACAGTGAGCACGAGCGCTTTAGCGCGAGTGCTCACAGTGGCCCCGCTTATCCGTATATTACTTTATTAATGCCTCCAAGCATGCAATTATATCCCCGATTGCACTCCACTAGTGCCTTATCTGTCACAAACCACGTGAGCATTATTTTATACACCATCAAAACATAAATACAATATTAATAACTCTTTTTCTGAAATATTTTGCATAACTTTTAAAAATGTATAACTAGAAATATCGTAGTTCTACGAACTTTCCACAACACTGGGTTGACTTGCATAAAGCAGCAAGCATTGGGAGAGAAGGTGTGAAAAGTTATACAATGTAGTATTGATTGAAACTTCGATGAGTTACCAGCTCAATAATAGGTTAGCTTTTAACATAATTGCTATGATTACAATTGAACGTAGCGATTACGCATTAGTCAATACTTTGTGACAGACTCCTGAATATTATATTATTTTTCTGTATTATATTAATTAAATCATGTTAAATTTAATCATATAAATTATGAGTGAGGAGAACTGGAAAATATTATGAAACTTGCAATGTGTTGTGCAACAAGCATGACTTATCTGATTGACCTAGTTCTAAATGGACTAGTGTGTGAAACATCCTGAAGAACATGTCAGAAGACGTCCGCAGTTATAGAGGACAATATGATCACAGCGATCTTATCATCGTCATTCTAAGAAGTGGACAGAGGTTCTTTGTTACCTATAGGAAGCAAGATTGCACACCTGTTGATGAACAATTGACTTTGTGTAATTGTTATGTCAAAACACATCGAGCACAGGATGTGGACTTCCTCCGCACATGTTTCAGCGAAAGAGAAGGATTGTGAAATTTCGACTTGTCTTCGCTTGTTTTGTGTTGCATCATGGGAAATTTGCTGTGGACAAATTCTGTTGCAAATCATTTCTCTTTGCCAGTTGTCAAGAGATTTCATCGAGTGTAGACCTCTCAAACAGAAGGTGGAGAACTTTGCATAACATTTGATTTTATAAAATGTTATGTTATTTGATATAATTCTAGAAAGTTGCTAGAATTATCAAAGCTGCTTCAAATTTGGTGCCTTTGGAAAAAACAAAGGTTAACATTAAAATTCCAGCAGGACATTGCTTCTTTACCAGTGACGTTCACCTTTAACGCACTGAGTACCTGTATGGACATTATATACTGAGTTGCCGTTATACTTCCAGTAGTTCTTCAAGTCTACGAGTTTATAATTTAATCGGCCGGTCTAGACCAAAAGGACTTTTGCGATTTCGCGAACCTAGATGAACTGTACCAGCAAGAATTTTGTCGCCAAGATTTATGTGGATCTGATTCTACAAGAGACTGGTGCGCACCCAACAGTGAACTTTGAACTTTCATAGTTTAATGATTTATGTGCATGGTGTATTTGTAAATAGGTAAGAAACATTAATTTTTTGTGCATTGTTAATTGTATGATTGATCAGAATTCATTTATGTATATATTAAAATCATTGTTTTGAATTTACATCTTGGTCCAGTCAATCTTCTTACAAATAGTCATTGTGAATTTTGTTTTATGAACCTCGGGAGGTTACTTTTCTGACCTTGAGTACGTCTCGTAACAACTTACTTCGCCAATCGGATTTGGATGAATAAGCGCAGTTGATTTACATGCCTATAATTATTCATTAAGTTCTTAATGTATCGCATCTATTTGTATAGGTCAAATTGGGGTCATTAACACCGCAGATTTTAAAATAGACAATTGTAGGACCTACTGCCGTTAAAGTTTGCTTGTTTTTTTAAAACCATGGAAATAAGATTTCTATTTTAAGGTATAAACTCTGTAGTGAGTGTTAATCTGATTTTTCCCCCGTTCGTAAAGCCACATAACCTGGGAGGTTGTGGAAATGAACGTTCTGGCCTTGGTATTATTCCATTACCATAGCAAGTGAACTGTTCAAGCGCTTTCGCTTGAGGGGGAAGTTAAAGCATGCGTGCTGGCGTGCATTATTAAATTCTATTGTATGCACGCATGCATATTTAAATCGTGTCATAATGCACGCATGCATATTCAAATCGGGTCATAATGCACGCATGCATATTCAAATTTTAGGTAAGCGTGCATTCGCGAATATAATTTTACGCGAAAACAAAGAAAAACCACTCGAAAATAATGCTCTAGTGGTTTATCGATGGATATTTCGCTATAAATAAAATACCGTTCAAGGGTATAAGAGGAATGATGTCATGCAATAATATATTCAAAGAATGGCTGAATCTATTGCAGCATTATTTTGTGATAGGTAGTGGCGGATTTAAAGGTGGTTGTTCCGATTTATGTGTATTGTGTTCTCTACTTGATATGAGAGCCTAGCACTTGCACATACACCCCATCAAGTACCGTGGGAAACAAACTTGCGGTTTTGATGGTAGACACAATAATGCATGTTGCAAAGCCCTATTCAATACTGAGCTATTAAAAGTGGTTAACCACTAAAACGGCGGTTTTTTGTTTATATCTTGGGAATGAAATAGAGTCGAGGGCTCAAATTTCAGGACGACAATGAGAAAAATACGGCCTTTCATCAGATATCAAAATCGATACTACTTCCGGGTAAATCAGGGGAGTCCCAAAGACGATCGGAACACGCACCTTTTTGTCAGCAGCTTAAGGTAGGGCGGGCCCCTTTAGTGTCGCGAAGAACGCAATGTCCCACTTTAGTTCGATTAGTAGGTGTCTGAGGGGGCCCTGAGAGCAATATTTTAGGGGGCCCTGTCAGACACTGCTGAATCTTAAATCCGCCACTCGTGATAGGCTTTTGTTTTCGGAGAACAATCTTAGGAGTTGGTGAGACCCCCACATAGACAGGTTAGATTTTGATGATTTCTAAATACTGTAGGCATTTTTTGTTAAAAGTGGTTAAGCAAGTGTTTCAGGATAATTTTAGGGTGCTGAATCCAAAAATGGCTGTTAACAGGTGCGCCGTTGCCGTTTTCACCTTCAAAATTCGAAAAAACAAAATGGCCGCCGTTTCAACACAATTTGTGCTAAAACGTGGGTTTAAGGCAACATAGAAGAGAAAATTAGAACTGTTGGCCATACCCATGTTTATGACACTGAGGATTCCATATTGGCTACTACAAAACTTGTACCTAGCTTGGGTTTGCCGCCATTTTGAAATTCAAGATGGCCGCCATATTACTAGTATTAGGATCCGCTATCAAACGCCTTTCATGTTATAGACAAAGACATGCAGAGCAATACGCATGTTTGTGACACTGAAGATTCTATATTGACTACTACAAAACTTGTACATAGCTTTGGTTGCTGCCATTTCGAAATTCAAGATGGCCGCCATATGAAGGATTAGCTATCCAATGCCTTTTATGTTTTAGACTAAGACATGCAAAGCAATACGCATGTTTGCGACACTGAGGATTCCATATGGTGCCTAGATCAGTCAATTGTCAGCCTTTCATGCACGCGGAGAACGAGATAGCAGAACTACAACTCGGAGTGTCCAACGACCGAGTAGAGTGGACGTTGAATGCAGAGATATTCAGAGAAATTTGCAAGAAAATGAAATTTTCAAACGACAATAGATCTTTTTGCATCAGGTTTAAGCCAATTAAGTGCCCTGTTGTGCATCTTGGAAACTTGGACCTGGAAGCAGGTGAATGCATTCTCAATGACGTGGACAAGAGAACGAGGGTGGGCATTTCCACCGTATTGTCGCTTGCTTCAGGTTTTGAACAAAATAAAGAGACAGGGCTATGACCAACACAATCTTGATATCCCTTTCTGATTCAACTTGTAGCACCACCACTGCTTCTTTCACAGTGGGAAAGGCCAATGACACAACCTCACAATAAGCCAGCCAGTCCCACTAATGTCAACATTACATTGTGACAGGTTTAACCTCTCAGGCATAGAATCATGTCAACAGGCTTTTCGGAACAGATTGCCAACGTTATACTCCAAGTTGGACCTTTTACACATGTAGATTCCACACCATAGATCTGGTATGACACCCTCTGGCCGAAAAGTGTTTTGGAAAAAGGTTAAAAAAAGTGACAGGTCTAAGTTAAAATTGAAAAATAGTAGAAACTGAAACTTCCTGGGCCATATTTTGTGTTAGAAATTATTTTAAAGATACAAATGAGCACAATATCAAGACAAAAAAGTGTGTGAGTCTTACACTAAGTAATTACACCCACCCCATAGGAATATTTTGACTAGAAGCCACAGTTTCAGAGGGGATCAGAACTCATCCTTGTCTTCACGCTTCAGTCACTTGAAAAATCTGTGGTCAACTTATGGATTCTTCCTGCTGAATGGATGCAGAGGTCTAGCAGCCCAAGGTAATGCATTATTTTAGTGACTGAGTCGCTTTGTTAATGAGAAATTTACGTTTTAATTAGTGTCATTTTGTAGCATAAACCAATGATGGCAATTTATTTGGTGATGTGGCAACCATAAGTAGCAACAATCAACAAGGGAGGCCTGTGTTGGCTGATGTTTCTTAAGAGTGTATATTGCAATCCCATTAAAAGAAATAACTGTATTGGACATTGAGAAGAAAAGGCTTTATCATACCGAACCTTAATGTGTATCAGATACTCTTCACAATATCACTACCAGATAGATTAAACCAGTGTGGAAGAAAATTTCCTGGTGTCCTACATTGATTGAAAGTTACTATCGCATCCTAGATTTCTAGAAACATGGAAAGGTGGGACCGGTGCTGACATTTTCCTGTGACTTGACGCCTTGGGAAAATCTTTCTCTGAAAGATGTTTGTCATTGGAGTTAGCCTTGATTTTAAGCCCTTGCCACATCAGGGAGAAGTCATTTTTGACTAGTACTGATTTCAAGTTTTTTGGAGTTCCCAGAGTGCTCTATATTGTATTCCTTCTGGCTTGCAGAAACAAAGTAGACCTGGTTATCCGGTTTAATAGTGTTGAGATTGATTTTTTTCAAATATATAGGCCCGATGCATTTATCAGCTTCAGCATATTTGTGGCAGTGGGATTTGCCCTTTTCACAAATTCTTTTAGAGCAAGAAAAGCTACCAACACTCTAAATATTTTGTGGAATTTTCGTTCCTCATTGAACCACTACTCCTGTTTCTGTTGATGGAGAACTGTGAGCTGCCCCAACCTTGGAGCAAAGGCATCTGAACATGATAGCTAGTTCTGGATGAGGGCGGATTGGCGTAGTGGTCTCACCCTCTCGCCTTTCTCAATGCGGACCCGGTTTATGCCCTGCGATCCAGTGTCGTACGTAAATTTGGTTGCCGATCCTAATTGGTCCTCGCCTTTTTTCTCCGAGAACTTCGGTTTCCTCCTCCTGCATTTTTAAAATCGGACTCTTTCCATAAAGCCTTTCTTGGTCGTTCTGGATTTACTCATGTGTGTGGTAGCAGCTTAAGGTGCTCCACAGTGGAACCCTGAGCACTTTTGGTTTGGAATTTGGCGCACATTATGAGAATTAAGATATATATTACTACCGCTTCCATGCCATTTGTGTAAAACGCATTTTCGCCACCCGTTTTCAATTCCTTGAAGGGCTCTCTGGAAGGGTGAGAGCCTTCAAATGAAGGATTTAGTTTTTGTCTGAATGGTTGTAATCGGAATCTTAAAAATTCTTCAAATGGGATAGGTGGTCATCTAATCTTCCTGATTGCAAATCGAGACATTTTGCCAATTGAATGGATACAAATTTTGAATGCTCTTTTTCTGTTTTGATAGTGATTCGAAATTTCAGATTGAAGACAGGTGTTGAAAGTAATGATAGTCCGCCGGAGCCAAATCTGGGGCTCCCCCCCCCCCATAGACTGACAAAGGAATACTTGAAACTTAATGTTACATGCGAAAGTCAAACTGAATTCGAGTGCCCTATTTCTTTACCGTTTGTAGCCGGACTATTATTACGGCGGACATAATTACTTCTACTCTTACCCCCCCCACTCGATTTGATAACCAGTTATAGTTTGCAGGATCCCATTAATTGGATGTTAATGCCCCATGCCGGAAGACAAACCTGTGTACAGCCCTGTACCACCCTTTCCCATAACCACTTGCTTGCTGAATCGTCTCCATCCCCGGCCTCTCTGGCCTGAATGTTAATGCTTTAGTTTTTAGTGGTTTTGCTTGTAATTATACGACTGTTTGGACTTGTCACAGGTTTGGAAGTCCTGAGAGCCGTAGCGTGCTGATAATATGGGCGGAAACCCTGTTGTCTGCGAAAAAGAACTTCTCTCCGGCCCTTATTGCTTCATTGCTATGTGAAAATCAAGAGGATGAAGGCCCTTCCATAATGGTTATTTCCCGTGGGCTGACACCACTGGTGGGACCTTTCGAGAAAACCCCTTTTAATAAAGGTTCTGCCATTCTCTGTCTATAACATGAAAGGCGAGGGAGGCTTCCTAACAATATGGCGGCCATCTTTAATTTCAAATGGCAGTAAACAAGGGCAGGTATTGCAGTAGCCAATATGGAATCCTCAGTGTCAAACATTAAACATGGGTATTGCTCTGCATGTGTATCTGTCCATAACATAAAGGGCAACTGGATACCGGCGCCGGGTCATCCAGGGAGTGGGCGCGAGCCTACCAGGCGGGAATTCTGCAAAATCAGCCCATTTTGGACAAGTGTTTCAGCCTTCAGCCCCGGTAATTTTGAAGTGTTTCAAATCCTGGATCTGCCCCTCGGGATATTTAATCCCTACTAATGGCGCCATTCCTTGAATTTGTCAAAATGGCAGCAAACGCAAGCTAGGTACAATTTTGTAGTAGCCAATATGGAATCCGCAGTGTCACAAGCATGGGATTGCTATCATGTCCTCTGTCGATAACATGAAAGGCACTGGATAAGTTGATCCTAATAATATGGGCGGCCATCTGGATTTCACAGTGGCAGTAAAAAAGGCTAGGTATTGCAGTAGCCAATAAGGAACCCTCAGTGGTGTCCATAAACTTAACATGGTTTGCTCTGCACATTTCTTTTGCCCCTGCCCATAAGCACTGGATATTTTTGGATCCTAATAATTATGGCTGCCATCTTGACTTTCAAGATGGCAGGCAAGTTTTGTAGTAGCAAAAAAGGAATCCTCAGTGTCAAACATGGTAATTGCCACCACTTCTAACCTTCTTTGTTGCCTTAAACCCAAGTTTCTAGTACAATTGTTTTGAACTGGTGGGCGGCCATTTTGTTTTTTCGAATTTTTGAGGTGAAAACGACGGCAACGTACGCACCTGTTAACGCCATTTTTCGGAATTCAGCACCCTCGAAATCCCCTAAAACAGTTGCTAGCACTTTTAACATAAATGCCTCCAACACTTTAAATGGAGCACAAATATTCAAATTTTTGACCTGTCCTATGTGCAAGGTTGATTTTCTTGTGATAGACACAAGCCGGGTAGCTTAAACTTATGCCACCGTAAGACACTTTGCCATGCTCTTCTTATTGTGCATTACGATTACACATGTTCTTCATGGTATTCCTCTCTCACACAACACCTTAAGAACAGACTTCAAACCATGCAAAATAAATTGTTGCGGTTTCATTTTTTGGATTTGGGACCATCTCACACACATCGTCAGGGCAGGCAGAGCGGCATAAAATTGGAGTTGTCTTGCATGACAGGGTGCATCCAAATGAAATTGGATCAGGTTTTCAAAATATTCCATGAAAAGGCCCGGTTACCTAAATGTTCATTTAAGACGTACAAATCTTTGGCATAACTATGGTCCCCATTAAGATAGCCTATATAATTTGTTGTCCCAGAAATTAGTAATGTTAGTCACACCTTTTTTCGAACAGTGGCATCAAACACTGGAATTCATTACCAAATTCTATTAACAGATGACCAATCTGGCCCAGTTCAGAAAGAGCCATCAAAAAACATCTGATGGATCAGCCTTAACAGCAGAGCCGGAGTTCAGTCATCAGTATTAATTGGCCGCTTTTCTTTGTTGTAGCATTTTGTGCCATATTTGGGTTTGGGTTTTATATTTATATATTTATATATTTATTTGATCTGTTGCCTGTTCTGCTTGGTTTCCTTCTCTCCGCTCTTTTTCTGAAAGGCCCCATGGAAATAAGCTTCACTATTTTGAGGCTTTTTGGGCTATCCTTGGTAACTCTTTTGATGTTTAGTTCATATCCCAAAAATTCCGTTTTATAGATCTGGTAAATCGTCAATTGGATCATTTTTGTATGTTAATGTTTATTTTTTATATCTCTTTGCTGTCTTGCTGTATTTTGATAGTGAGTACTGATAAATATGAATGAATGAATGATGCCATTTCCAGGAAAGATTAATAAATATACATCCTTGTCTATACCTGGAGAACTATGTAGTTAAATTTCAAGCTGTATTAACAGGGATGTGATTTGGGTTTGTGGGAAAATTCTGAAATTTGGTAAAAAATCCTGAAAAACAACGGTAAAATTGACCTAAAATGCCTAGAATCGGGCTGAAATTTAATAAGTTGCGGAATTTTGAAAACAAAAAAAAATCCTGAAATCAGAACAAATCTGAGTAATCGCAAACCCCTGTATTAAATAGCTTAAAGGGCCATTGCGTAATCCCACAGGAACCCACACAACCTCGTTCCTCACGACTTACCTTATATTTTGAATATCATCTGAACCGTTGCCGTTGTACCTAATTCTTACATGCAAATTCGGTCGTATCTCTAAGAAATTTGCACTTTTTATTTGTTGTTCTGTAAACAGTCAGGGACAGAAATTACAGGCAGCACAGTTGCCCATGGGACGGCGGGACAATCAATTGCTCATAGCACAAAACTGCAAGATCGGAATCAAAAGTTTTGCGAATCAGCTTTTCTCAAGAATCCTATTGAACCCATGACGAGAACAGAATGTGTCTGGAAAAAAAAAAATTCACGAAATGCACCTTTAACGCCTTGACAGTATTCAGTACATGTTATGGGTTGATGAATGATTGTGACAAGTCTCATGCTTACTGAGCAATTCAAGCTGTATTTTGCACCCATTGTTAATGTTTGAGTATGTTCCCGCGGTTGATGACACAATATAAGTCACATTGAATTAATGATACCCATTATGTTGTGTTGAAGTTAGCTTACTTAAGATCAATAAACAGTCAAGAACACTTATAATTGTATTTGTTGGCTCTAAAATCAATTTATTTCAATACATACACAAAAAAAGTCTTCAACATCTCAAGCAAAATTCGGACCTTATTTTTTTAATTTACCCAAAGAATAAACAAATAAATAAATAAATAATAAATTAATACTTTTTCTTTTATGGGTACCCTATTTAAAGCCACTATCAGCGATTTCTTCAAAATGTAAACAAATCGCGCCCCCATTTTTCATCAAAGTCCATTTTTTGCACTGTTGTATTGGAAAATGTTGTAGTAGAGACCTCAGTAAGTGGCTAAGCGTAACACGCCGTATTTGTCAAGAAATGATGATTTTTATGCTTTGTTTACTAATAAAAGTCGGGATCCGACTTTTTAAGGTCTACAGACAGTCGTAAATAGTATTTTCAAGACTGCTTTAAAATGCTTTAGTGTCTGTTTTTCACAAAGAGCAGTATATAAGGTGTTCATATGACCTAGCACTAGCAATCTAGAGACAAAATGGGCAATTTGATTTTGGAAAAAATTACTGATTGTGGCTTTAAACTGTCTATTGCAATTTAAATATTTCCACAATTTAAAAATAGGTATGTAATGTTTCAAAGCGTGCATTACGCTGTGCCTTTAAAGCTAGGCTATTTCTCAAAGCGAAACAATTAATTGCATAAGAAGGGATGGAAAAAGTACTTCTGATTAACTGGTACCCGGAGTAACGAAGAGATATACCGTCAAGGTAATAATGATTTCTGCTTAGTTTAAAACTTTCAACAATAGATTCAAATTGAGTGAGAAGTTCTTGCATATTTTACATGGGGGTGGATATGATGTGAGGCGGTAATCCTTGACATGTGGAGTAGACTAGGCCTTTTGTTACCATTACGAAATATTTGTGACCATGGTACGAGTTACTCTACAGAATCTCCGACCGAAGCTGATGAATTCACTTCAATACAGTTGAATCATGGGTGGGTGAGTTTGTTATTGTGTTTAAATACTTTAGGGGTAATTTCCGTATCCGCTAAATCCAATGGAGCCAGGACCTCTCTGAAAATAAGAAACGGTTTAATGAGTTTATTTAGTATGTAAAAGACATTCCAGATAGGTACATTATGATATCGTTGTGCATTTTAACCCTCGTTTTAACCAGGAGGTCACCACCTAGGGAACTTTCTTCTGGTGCGTTAAAATGCCAAGAGCTTTCGTAAAGCTTCCAGGTACTTTTTCTCATACTTTATGGGTCATTTTAGCGACAAATGTGAAGGTAGCAACCTTCATCGGGGATAGGATGCCGTCTCAAAGTAGATGCGGGGGGGGCGGGGGGGGGGGTGGTGCCAACCGAGAATAATTTTTATTAGTACATTTTTTAAAATCAAGGAGGATTATCCAAGAAAGAGAATGCTTTGTAACGCCTAGCAGTAGGCGACCGCATCCATGAAATCAACAAGATCAAGCATGGTTTAATCGGCGACTCCACTTGTTCATTCCCAATCTGTCGCAGACCTTAACACGACAGCACAAGTCGTGACATGTTGCTGTCAATGACTGCAATTAGGCAACTTAACTTCTGTAGTCGCCGAGTTGGTAATCGCCGCCTTTAGACATGTCCATTGGCTTGCATCTTCTCTCCCGCTTGAGGCAGACTTCATTGTCGACCACTTTCCAACTGCACACAATCACTCATAATGCGCACCGAACTCATCGGCTACCGCTTCCATACCGTCAATGGATGTTAACACCCACGACCAACCCACGCGAAAGCGCCCAAATCGGTTTGTGATTAATTGTAGTCTGTATTGCTGTAATCGATTTTGATATACAAGGTGAGTCAATAAATCAATACATTCAGAAAGGATTTTTTTTGAAAGGTTAAACGTTATTTTTTGCTTGAACTGGCACTGGGCTCACAACGTGCACAACGTAAAATAACTGGGGCCGAAAAAAGATGTATGACAACCACAATCACAAACAGATACGATGCTAAGTCTCCCTGGATGATGTGCTGCTGTTTGATAGGAACCTCCTAATATAGTTTGGGCCATCCTAGTGCTTTGCACTAATCTTGTTGGAATTTGCAATCTCATCTGGGGACCACATAGTTTCCAAGGATATGCAACATGATCCTTCGTGTTGACCTGTGAAAAGCTTTGGCGAAGTTCAATAAAGATGATTGATCCTTTCGCTTGGAGATCATCAGCTCTTCCATGAGCCTTCTGAGGGCCATAATCTGAGGCAAAGTGTTGATCTGGCCCTTCGATCCATTTGGTTCCGGCCCAGGATGGGCTCAATAGAGGGGCGATTCTGTATTTGTTGATTCTCTTCAGTTTTGGAGCTTAACATGCTTTATACAGGCATTTGACTGGCAGCTGGTACTCACTACATTCAGAACGTAAAATAACTGGAGCGTAAAAATACGAACCATTGCTGGAACGTAAATAAAACGAACGGCGTAAAACTCAGCTTCAACGATTAT
The DNA here is from genome assembly GCA_023653785.1 of Ophioderma brevispina. Taxonomy (NCBI): domain Eukaryota; kingdom Metazoa; phylum Echinodermata; class Ophiuroidea; order Amphilepidida; family Ophiodermatidae; genus Ophioderma; species Ophioderma brevispina. The sequence continues at coordinate 126,147 of JAMKCH010009593.1, read as the reverse complement.
TGTTTGGTTTTTGACTTGTTTAACCAATATTAGAATTAAAACTGTCTTACAATCCTCTGACCAAATTTTTCAAGCTGTAGCTTATGGCATCATACAAACGTTGTATTTACGTTACCTAATTATATTTTCAGGCAAACAAGTTGAGAAAAAACGGCAATAAACAAAGGAAAACGTGAAAAATAAACATTTAAACCAGCTTTATACACTTTGTTTTTAGAGGGTACTGTACACATTCTAATGTCCCCAATTACTAATCCCATATGAATAAACTTAATACATGTATCTTACATAGATTCGAACCAGTGGGCCTTAAGAATACAAGTCCTAAACCTTATCCACTAACTAACATTACTTTAGTGATGCAGATGCTAAAATTAAATATATAGTTGGTACTACTTTTTCAATTAAACTAATATAGATACAAAAAGGAGGAAAAGAGTTTTTTTAAAACTATTTTTTAACATGATTAAAAAAAAAAAAATCATTTTGTATTTTTTTAATGACGTAAGTCGCGACGTTATTTAACACTTTTATTATAGGTAAAACGATTTTCATAGTTCGTATTAATTAAAACAAGTAAGTTACAAAAGAACGTATATTACGGAAAATATAATAACGGTCCAGCGTATAAATATATAATACCTTTTTCAAATGTGGTAGTATTATTTTTGCCACTGTTTATTTACATTTTCTGTTCCAATTGGTAATTTTAATAGTTGGTATAGTAATAAAGCGGAAATATATTGAATAATTTTAAGGTTTACCCGTCATTAAAAGGTAAAGTCTGGTAAATTAGAACTTTAACAGTGTAGAGCTTCAGTGTATCAAAGTTCCTTTTAGTGCGCCAGTTACTAGACTGAGTTTCTGTGTTGCTAGATCTTCAGGTTCTTCTTCTGGCTTTGTAACCTCTTGTTGGGAATCAAAGGTTGGGTCTTCTTTCTTATCTTGGGAGATTTCCAGTTGCAATAATCTTTTGTTGGCAGAGATAAAAGGGTGTCCATAATACATTTCACTGCTGTTTTTATCTTCAAGCTCATCTCTGAGAGTGGTGAACTGTTTTGTAGACCTTGCAACTGCAACTCATCACAGAGGTTAGCATCATGGGCTACCTCTCTCCCGTTGATTGTTCATGTATTTCTTTGCCGGTACTTTACTCTTGCGGTAACGTACCTGGCATTTACATGAAACACTCTATGGTCAGAGTTACCACTTTTGAAAGATTTGTACGCACGTGAATTTTTGATGCTTTAATCCATTTCTTTCTACTAAATGTAAGTCCAGTTGCCCAGATTTGCCAGCGGGGGTCTGCGATGCGCCCAGAGCTTACCGGTACGTCCGAAACCTGTGTTAGTAGCACCTAAGTTGTGCTGTTCCATGAAGTCCTTCAGATACTTACCATTTCTATGGTGTGTTTGTTGATAGTGAAGTAAATCGGTAACCCGAGCTGGGCGTTAAAATCCTCACCGATTAGTAGAAGGTTGTGAGCTGGATTGCATTAACTGTGATAGATAGCTCCTGGTAGAACACTTCAACATTTGCTCATGGGAGTTCATTATGTGGACTGGAACAGCTGAGAGCAGTAGTAGCTGGGTTACCCTGGAGGGTAACTTTCATGATGCGCTCAGTAAATTTCAGAATACTGGTGCAGGCTTTGAGTGCTCTTGGAGAAAGTAGGACACCTACTCCTCCAGTGGCAGCATTCCTCCATGCTGATGAAGATATCGGAGTATAAGAGGCATAAGGCTCCTGTATAAGTGGCTCTTTGTGAATGTTACGGTGTTCCTGTATGCAAATGATGTCAATGTTGAACATTCGTGCGTGGTGGCAAGTTCTCCCTTCTTGGCTGTAGTGGTCAGTGTTCTGGAGTTAAAGTGACAGGAGGAGATTTTTTAGGATACGAATTTCTCTCAAATTTCACTGGATCGGTTGTAGACCACCTGCCGAGAACGTTTCGAAGGTTTATTGGACAAACAGGTGCAAAAGAAAACCGCAAATCTTGTTTTGAACTTGCCTGCTATCGTAATCGTTCCCCATAGAAAACCATGCTTTGACTTTCTGTCGTTCACGACAGAAAGTCCCAAATCATCATCTTATTACATAAAGACGGCGCATTCGGCTTATTCACTTAGGTGTGATCTAATACATTGTTAAGCATTCCAAATATGTAAAAAACCGGGTTCGAGAAAAATTGGGGGCGCTTCTTCCTGGAAATCTCTTCATGTCTCTTTAAACGTGCTGATGATAAATGGGACATTGCGTTGGACAAACCGGTCGGCACAATCCTTGTCTGTGTCAGGCTTGGACCGTCTGTTCGGATTTGGGGACTAACCGTCATCTTATTGGAAACCAATATAGACGCTGAAGCGCTCATCAAATCAGGGGCTTTAACCCTAGGTTGTTGGCGTTGAATTTTTCATCTTGTCAATTTGCTAATAGTATACTTAGGTCGTAACTCCTTCAGCAAACCTCATGTTAGGGAGGCCCTTAGCCTTGCTAATTATAAAAGGCAGAAACACGGGCGGTTGTTCTGTCGGGTATTATCCCATTGCTTTTGATCTTCCATGATCCAGTCAGCAAGGCAGCCGAATTGAAAGCATTCAAATGCCTGAATTACAAGTGGTCAAGAGAGGGGACAGAAAAATAAAGAGAAATGAAAGAAACACAACCGGCAAAAGCACCTATACCGCAGTATAGGGATACGGCAAACACGCCAGGAGGAGATTGGTATTGTAACTCTGATGACATCGGTGATGTCTTGACCTTTCCGGAGCTGGCGCGCTAACCTACATACAGGAGATATACTAAGACCTCGCTAGCAAAGGTGTGCTCGGCAAAAGATAGGAGAACAGGGAATAGTTGGGAAAAGGGTACATGTACAGTACCACATGTAAGGACATCTAAAGAGGTAGAGGGAGCTTATCCCCTCACTCTGGTAGAGACCAGCCTCTCACCTCTGTACCTTATTTCATACAATACATAACTTTACAGATACATGAACTCCTTTTATTCAAATGAAGAAAAATATTGAATTAAATATACAACATCGAGTTCTACCAAAATATTTACAAATAAAGAAAAGTAAGATTTTGGCATTTTTAAGGACGTTACGACGTTATTTTTAAAAAAACATCTATTTTTATTTTAAAAAACATCTTAAAGGAAAAAAGATTTTCATAGGTCATATTCTCACATTAACGCCGGTAAGTTACAACAAACATGTAAATATTACGGGCAATATGATAACGGTCAGGGTATAAATTATACTATTTTTCAAATTGTGTGATATTTATTGTTATTTACGTTGTCTGTTCAAATGGTATTGTCATGTTAGATAACAGTAATAAACCGCGAAGATGTTGAATAACATGGGAGTGACCGTAATTTAAGAAAGTAAGTCCGGTTAAATAAGACACGTTTTAACAGTTTTGCTTTGGTTGTGTACAGAATAAACAGGCTACTCGGAAGATTTATGTGGTGTCTTCGGACTTTGGGTTCATAATGTGGAGATTGACCCGACACTATGAAAACTTCGCGTTGAAGCTATGTGATATCGCCACTGGTCCGCTAAATCCTTCAGTCCTGGAAAAACGTATGCGAACTTTTAAATTTTTTTTTTTTTTTTTTCCCAGCAATTGTTGGTAGTTACGAATTAGGCGGGACTAAGGCTACAAACATAATTAATGAGCACTATATAGCGTGCGTGTGTAAGAATCTCCCGATCGGGGCTTATTCAACTAGGGGTGGCATGCAGTAACAGTCAAAATTTCGAAGGGTTGAATCTATGACTAATGGAAAAAGCAACAAGTTTATGACAACCAATGTAGGTCAAATATGGTAGAGTATAAAGGTTTAACCTTCAGGATTGCCAAAAAAAATGTCGGCTTATGATAAAATGTTGGAAAGATGATTAGAGGAAATAAGTTCGAATATAACTTGTCAAACTGTAGCGATCAAAGGCCAAGAGAGAAAAACTGGATACGGAACGATGCAGTAATTCCTCTGAAACTTCACTCCAGTTCCGATTTTGACGGGGAAAGCAGCCATCAATGATAGAATGTTTATTTGCTACTCCTATTCTTACGATTGCACAGGTGAGAAATTTATGCAGCTTTACAAGTAAATACAAATCAATGTTCAACAAACTGATGTTGCTCAAATAATTTGACGTCACGCAACGTCATTAATGAGCAGCCATCAATAGGCGAAAGGTCTCACAGTGTTCTAAGTGACGATGTATTACCATAAAGCAATAACAGCACATTTTCTGAAAAGCGCCTGCAATTGCCGGATTATTTGAGATTTTGGCCACAGTTACGTTGGTATTGACTAGTAAACAATAGTGTGAATGGTAGAGCTCAAAAATCTCTGGTCGTAAAAGAAGAATTTTGTAATTAGAATAATTAATATCGGATCTCGATAGTAATTCAACAGCTGCATGGAAACGTACTTCCAATACTGAAAATACCCGGGAATTTGCGACATGTACATCTACGCTCATCCATAGGGACAATCACAAATCATTTCTATGTGAGTGCCACATAGACGTACCTTACCTTTTTGCGAACTTGAGTTGTTATATAGGTTTTCCCCGTTTAATTTAACACTATTTCATTATATTCATATTGGTTAAGTTATAATTCGTCTTAGCACAATTGGATGTGCATCTCGTGAAATAAAATTTCGTCCATAACACATTGTATTTCAGAGTATGACCATACATTTCATAAATGTCATTAAATGTTTCGTACTTGGAACATAGAATTCGTCTCACCTTTTGGGTCGACGGCACTTGCACAACAATTCGTCTTGTTCATTATTTTCATACTTTTATCAATGCAATCGTCCACAGTACTAAAACAAATCCCATGTAGACTATCTTCAGTGTTGCATAGCGCCAGACAACAATTTAAAGAAGACGGCTGGCACATTTGGAAAAATAGTGCGGCCTCAAGATTTTTCAAAAATAGATATTTTTGCATGGTTGTAAAGTTTTATGATACAAAAAGCCCTCACCCGAAATGATAAAGACCAAATCAGCTTCATTATGGTACGAACGATTATCATTAACGTCGCCGGCGACATTAAAATTCAGCAGACGACGAAAATGGCGTTTAAACACAAGAACACGCACGCAGTATGCTGTTTCCCACGCTATAAACACTGTTTGACGGTTTAAAACCTTTGTGGTTTTATTATCAGTGAGTACGAGTCAAAAATGTTATTCATGTAATATAACATTTGTTGATCAAGATGGAAACCTTAAAAAAGTTGCCTACCAAAGTTACCTGGATGTCTTTATCCTCATATCAATGTCCCTATATGTTTTGAGGTATGTTGTTTTATGTGATAAAATATATCTGGTTTTCCAGTGGCCTAGACTATCATTTGAGAGCAAATGAGACATTTCATATTTGTGAAAATGTGCCATGCCGCTTTAATGGATAGGTATTGGATGACTGTCTAACATCATTGGATCAAACATGGCCTAAGCAATTACAAACAGATAAAAAAAAAGCCTAACATTGAAAAACCTCTGCTCTCAAGTTTCTAGATTTTGTACATTGATTTAAAACCTTGGGGACAGCCAAAAAATAATGAAAAACTTTGTCCAAGTCACTTTCAGTTAATTTATTTTAATGTCAATTCATGACTCAGAAAGTTAAAAGAAAAATATTTAGTTTTTTTGTTTTTAACAAAGAGAAAAATAAAGATTAAAATGGATGAAAAAAAAAGAAAGGGCGAGGAAAAATTTAGGAATAGATACTTTAAAGTATGTCCTGTATGGTACATGCATGCATGATGTAAAGACGAAATCAAATAAAACAAATAGAAATCATTTGGTCAAAGACGAAATAAATTAGACTTTGGTGCTAACCAAATGATTAGACGAAATGTACGTATATTTGGACGAAATTAAAATGAGCATGGTATGAATAGCATTGATCGAAAATATAAATGACCAAAGACTAAATTAAGTTTACACAACATTTACCAATTTTATAAACGAAATCTAACTTAACCACATATGAAATATAACAAACACTAGTTTAAATCAAACGGGAAAACTATATTATGAAAGGTCGTTACGCATTTGATGGTTACATTCAGGTGACAGTCTCAATTTATTTGCAGAGTTATTAAGCTTAATACCGTGTCCCCAAAAAACGCAACATGGTGGCAGGCGACCATAAAGTTTTGAAACAAAACACGTGCGACTTATTCTTTCTTGACAGTAAGATAAACCGTTACTAATATTCGAACAGTTCTAAAGGTAAAGTCAATAGTTTTAAGATATGACCCCAACAATCAAGTAACCCCCATAATCCCATTTACAAAAAATGAGTACTGGTTAAACCACCAAGATGGCATGGAAGAAAGAACGGCAATACAATATTGATTGCAATCAACATTTACTGCCCAAATTTCTTGCAGAACAACTTCTACTGAGTCAAATGACTGCATTTACATAATTATTATTTAACTGATAATAATAAAACATTAATTTATTGGTGATAAAATATGTTTCAAGAAGATATAAAACTATGACTAAGTCATAGACAAACTCCACATTACATAAAATGATAAATGCGTTGGGCTGCAACTTGCTTGTTACTGAAAATAATGTTACTTTCTCAACTTTATGAAAGTAAAACCTATGTTTTCAACACAAAACTCAACAACAATATCAGTATATTCATTCTGTCATTAAATTTGGGTTAAGATAACGCTTTGTGTGCCGTCACAAAATGATGATGAATGATTAGCTCTAATCCAATGCAGTCTTATTTGGACAATACGAAGAGTTTGTTGATCATTCATTCCTAATTCGATCTTTTAATGTGTTAAAATGCATGTTTTAGATGTTATTACCAATGGAAAATTTTATTTGTTAATATTTGTTGCAGCAGCTGTCTTTTAAAAAAAGGGGAAAATGGTGGTTGGACTTAGAGATCCATATTGGTGGTTCTGGGCGCAAAACGTACAGTGCCGTATTTGTAGTTAATAGCGCCTTAATGGTTTTAAATTTTTTTAAAACGGGTCATGCAGGTTACTTGATTTCTGGGGTCATATCTTTAAAAAATTTGACTCTACCTTTATGAACTTTTCAGGGATATTAGCTAACAGTCTCATCTTACCTTACAACAAAGAATAAGTAGTCACGTGCTCTTGTTCAAAACTTATGGCGCCTGCCACCAAGTGTTGCGTTTTTTTGGGACACACGGTAGACCTATTTAGGTGTAGATACGACTTTTTTGCACTCAAACTTATATTGCAAAAATACAGCATACTTAGCGTCCATAAATTGCGAGAGAACGAAAGCTGAAGTTTTCTGTAAATTAATTAGAATTAAAACTTAAAATTAAATTGCTGAATACAAAACCTCTATGGTTTCACTTTGATTCCCAAGTTTTGTTCTAGGTTAAAACCATGAAAACTTGGTGATAGAAAGTAAACTGTGGTCTTACACCAGCCATCTTGACTTTCTTATCTGTGACATTGAACATTTTTTCACTCAGCATTTTCTTTTGTAATGTCAGATAGTCCAAATACTGTGATAACCCTACCTGAATCTGTAAAATGCAGATGTATATGCAGAGTATTTAATCTACATAGAGAAGCAAGTTCGGACTGTCAGGTCCAGCATCTTCAAGTCTATCAGGTGTTGCATCAGCCGTCATTCGACCAGGGACATCGGCTGGGGCCACTCCTTCAGCCAGATACAAAGCGGCTGCACCTGTATGTTGAATGGTACAAATACAAGTTCTATTATCAGCAACTGGTTCATCAAGCGGTATGCCGTCGACTCTCTGCAAGACGCTTATATTAGTATACAGACCGCCCCCCCCCCCACCCAAATGTTAACACTCGGGACACAGGCATTTTGTAAAAAAAAAAAGTACCCATGGGTCTTTGTTTGGTATGCTCCTAAAGCCAAATAAATAAGCTTTTATTTGCCGTTTATTTCATTTCATTGCGATATGTAGAACTAATATATGCTTCGTCAGAAAGGAGAGTGCAAGTTCGGATTGGTCCGATTGCATTGTTTACATTTTGTAAGATTGCGTGAAACATGATTTTGTAACATACTCATAAATGAGTTATTGATTGATATTGATTGGCCATTGAACCTACTGAAGATATTGACAATCCCTTTTGAACTTCATTGTCTTTATGGTCAGCAATACATTGAGTTTTAATTAAAACAAATAATCAGTTCACATTCATTAGCACTCTTAGCCCTATCAAATCGCTCAAAATTACACAGAGTGCTAAAACAAAACCAAATTAAAACAATCAAGACACTTCCTTATTGAATGCCCTAGAAAATCTATGACTTTGTAGACATAATAAACAACAAACAGGCAAACAAACTAAAAAGAAAGAGAAACCTCCGATAATAGGTCTACATGAACTAATGAAGCAGGTAGAATTGGAAGTAAAGACACCAGTAGCAGGCCAATCAGACCCATTAGCACCAGAATGGCAAGAACTCCAGCCAACATTTCTCTTGTTAGAAGAGCAGTTGTATGGTTGTGGTAGATACAACGATGAACGTTTGGAAAAACACGGTGACAGGAATCTCAAAGGCTTCTTTTAAGAAAAAAAAATCAGCAAGTTCTATTTTGTTTTAGATGTGTCATGATGCGTCGTGCATTTCAAGTGCTTCAAGAGAGAAATCGAACCAAATTGATTTTGCCCTCTCAAAATTGATGAAGCCTATCTTTTGTTCTACTAATCGGATTGGAATGAAATAAATGGCAAACTAAATCTTGTTTTATTGCCTTCAAAGAAATACCAAACAAAGACCAATGCGTACTTTTCTTTTTATCAAAATACCTTTGTTCCGAGTGTTAACATTTTTTGGGACATATTGTAGATTCTACTACGGGTTGGAGTTTAGCATCCATTATGTGAAGGTCTCAAAAGAACAACATTGGACATACAGCCTGTCTAAAAATGGTACAATCAATATTATATCTCAAAATAAGTAAGGCGTTTTGTACATCGCATTAAAGAAAAAAGACCAGGCTTTCCGGTATTTTTTGTTTCATCTCATTTGCTTGTTTCAATCGAGTTTACTGCGGAACACAAAAATCGAGTTTGTGCCACTTTCTGGTTGAGTGAAAACGGTGAAAGAATTAGTTAAACATAAGTTGTTCACATTTGAACAGATATGAAATTCTTTAAAAATGGGATTAACTTCATTAAAAAAACTCTAAAAGATACGATAACATTACGTAATGGTGGAAGTTATGATCAGTAAGTGCTGGCTTTAAGATAAAGTGAATAACATTCGACATACTATTGTTTGTTAGAAGAGAACCATGCGCGTACAGCAACCTGGAGGAGTTTTTATGGTCTTGAAGTATCATGATACGCAAATTCCTACCAACACCTTGATACTTTGCTTCCAAATTCAAAGTGTTATTGGCTTCAACAATTAATACATGCACAAAGATAGTGCAATATTTTTAAACCATTTCTTTGGATTTGGAGTGTTTATTTTGGTAGCAATTACATTACTTCTGGCATGATTTTAAAAGATACCAATTTTGTAATAAATTCAGAGCTCCATTTCATTGACGTGCAATAAATATTTGTATTGTTTATTATTTATGAAAAGAAGATATTTATCATTGGACTGATTATGTTGACTAATAAAACTTGTGTCGATAAAACTAGATGTCCTTTGTTTACTTTAATCTGTGTTTTGTTTCTTTTGTCAAGTTGCAATCGTTTGTGAGCTTCAAGACAACATGACATAACTGCGTGAAACAACTCTGCCCATGCATAAAAGTGGCACGAAATGGATTTTGGTTTAACGCAGTAAGTTGATTATATCCCTGGATTGACAAAAGCAAATAAGATGGAACAAACACCATTGGAAAGCCTGGTCTTTGTTCTTTAATATTATGCCAAGTAAGAATTACTTATTTTGAAACTTCATATTTAACCATTTTTTTTCTGATTGTACCACTTTTTTGAGACAGGCTGTAGACCAGTTCTGTTTTACGGTTCGAGTTGGGTAGAATCAATGTTTACATTATTGTAATCCTTTGTTAAAGGTCCCAGGAAATGAGATGATAAACCTAGTTCAAATCTTTACGGGGCATTCCATTCAAATAAACAGGGCCACAAAAAAGAATACAATACCAGTGACATCATTAGTGAAACTATTGATTTTCAGTCAGTGCCATGAATAGATTCACACCAGTCACCTGGAATTTTCTATTACTCTCTGAAAAATCAATAGTCACTAATGATGTCATCAACAACCCAAATATTGAATGCTTTCTCGCCCCTCCTTGTAGACTTGACACAAACCACATCAATTCTATTTGCATTTCCTGGGCCCTTTAACTATTTGAAATAATGCTGAGGTCCAATGACCTTTGACACTTGTCGAAAAGTCTAAATTGTGAATACAAATCTAGCATAATGCATATTTAATAGTAAGGAGGTTTAAATGCCGTGCGCGAGGCGTGTGCTTGTATTTAAAATTGCAAGCAAATTAGATCAAAGAAAAGAATTTCACCTTCGCGTACAAGCACAGGTATTGCTCGCGGCATCTAAACCGCCCTAGTGAATTTGGCGTACAGGGAATAACATAACATTTTCGTACGGCAGTCCGGAAAGTGTGTAGTCTAATGTGTCACAGACTGCGAAAGAATATCTAAATTAGTACTACAAGAGAGATTAACGTTATCAGTCCGTCATAGCGGGAATGCATGCAAAATGAAACTAAATCTCAATATCCGGAAAACGAAGGGGTTCTGTGGAGATTTTTGCATAAGATGCGTCCGTACTATGTTGGTTTTGAATATGTATCGATGGGTCTGAACCTATAGAAACTAGCGGAGAAAATTGAACGTTTTTTGTCGGGTGTACTTCGGTGCTCGCAAAACGGAAAGTGAACCCGCAATCGCTAAGGGCCGCATTCCCTTTTTCCCACATGCCTTTCGGTATTTTTTTTTTATTCCGTCTTGGACTTTTAAAAACGTGGTTTCAATTTAGCCAACTTTTTTTTCAATTTTAGAAAAAAATGAATACGTACTTAACCGGACCGCCGTAAAAGTGTACGTTGTGACAAATTGCCACGGTTTTTTTATTATTTGAACAAAAATAAAATTCCCAATTCTCTATTTAATTATTATTATTGAAGTAAAAATGTTAGTAATAAGTGTAGCAGCAATAGTATACCGGGGCGGTAGGTAGTAGTAGTAATAATAGTATCAATAGTCGTAGTCAGGCGCGGGGATCCCAGGGGAGGGGGCGCGCGCCGCCTCCGGTAATTCTGCAAATTATTGCAAAATAGCCCATTTTTAGCTATTTTGGACCAGTTACAGGCTCACCTTTTAGCCCCCGCAATTTTGACATTTTTCAAATCCTGGATCCGCCATTGGTCGTAGTAGTTAGTCGTATAGTGTCGTCGTCGTCGTAGTCGTAGTAGTACTGCCAGGTGAGTGAAAAATGGATGAAAAACCATTGCTGACTCAAAGTTTAGTACTGTCTGTTCTAATAACTTAGATTCTGGGTTTTATTAATTATTTCCAAAAATATACGTTTTCTAAAAAAATCATGAAAAAAAATAGCCAATTTCATCATTTGACCCAAAAAGATCATTGGGTTCCAACTTGAAAACATATTTCTCTTTGGATTTTATCAAATTTACACTGATTTTTATTGGACAACGACAAAAAACTGGGTCCAGATGAATATTGACTTTGACTCGAAAACATTTTTATGGGCAAACCCATTCACGAAGCAGGGGCGGCGCTCAAAGCATGTTACGAACCCATTCGTGGACCTTGGTTGATTTAAGTGTGTTTGCGTGCTTAAGGCATGGGAATATAACATGAATCGTGAAATTGAAAACTTTTCAATAGAGTCCGTCTGTTTTATCAATTGGTAACGAAACAAATAATACATAAACCTCTTTTTTTCCCTGTAATGCCGCCATTCAAGGTATGTTGTGTGGAACCTTGATAATTCGTTTGATTGGCAAAAAAAAATCAATGCAAATAACAACTGTTCGGATTGGATACTGTTGAACAAAGCTGGCTTATCATTCATGCCGTCAAAGGTGGCGGACAATAGGCCTTATCGTCATACCTCCTAGCTCCTCCGACGACAAACTTGTCCACCTAAAAATGGAGTCATGGAAACTTCCACAAACCGTAAATTACTAATGGTACCAAACCTTTAAAGCAATAATGGCAGCAGTTTTTTTGAAGAGAGCCACCAATTTCAAAAGTGAGATATTTCTGGACAGACGTGGTAATGTCTAGGAAACGTATACCTACGAACGAAATGCTAAGAAATGCGTATTTATATACAAATGAAGTGAATGTTTGTAAGTAGAAATGGGAACCCAGATTGGAATTAACGACAGAGCTGGAGATGCTACGTTTATGTCCGTCCATGATTGAATAGAGGTTATCTTCTCGAATGGCATAACTTGACTTGCCTGAAAAAAAAAAAAACTAAATGGATGAGCGTTGACACGTACATGGCGCTAATGTACGGCTATTACACATTTGAAGGCCGTTTACAGCAGCCGTTGAATATTATCGGATCGATAATAATTATTCTAAGTACAAATTCTTCGGTTGTGACACACAGACATTTTCGAGTTAACCATTAACAGGTATTTTACTAGACAGTTACCAATGCAACCGTGAAAAATCTCAATTTTTTGAAATTGGGGCGCTCTTAAAAATGTGCTACTATTGCGGTATTAGCCATTTCAAACGAGGGTGAAAATGCCCAGATTTCAATAGATTTTTTAAGGTTTTTAAAATGTTAATTCCTTTTGTAAGTAAAAAACGTCTTAGGTCCAAAGATCCCAACAAACTTTCTTTTAGTAATTATTTCGACAAACGTAAACCTTTGGAAATAATTACTAAAAACCGGACATCTAAGGTAGGTGAAAACAGAAGTTCGAATGCATTATGCTGCGCTGGTTTTGAGTAAAAATGTTTCATCCATTTTGCACTGCAGATAAGCATGAATAGACCTTAAAGTCCACACATGGAGTAGATTACATCGCAATAGAAAGCTGTTGACCTCAGGAAATGAACAGAATACAGTTTCGATTTTTATCTGTATTCATAAAGCAGTGAGGGCTTAAAAAACTGCCTCGCTTTTATGTATTTCCTGTAATGTTTTACCCAAAAAAACAACCCACCTTACCTTATTTATCAATGCATGACCGTAGATGCGTGGACCACCGATCACTGTGGCAAAATGTAACATGACGCTCGCGTCAAAGGTTGTGAATGGGGACATAATGGCATGAAAAAAAATGAAATAATAAAAGGACCCTACTGAAATCACTTCCAAGAGTTTGAAAAACAATATGGATGTTTACATCTGTAAAAACAGTAAAAACAGGAAGAGTTCCAGGCGTTCCAGGAGGGGGAGGTGGCATTTGTGGCAAAAATTTTTTTGTTTTTCGGAACAAGGATGCTGACGTAATGCCAGCATTTACCAAACTGAAAGCATGTTGTCTCAGCTCACAGAAACATTGCTATGTATATGTTCCTAATCCCGGCAATCCATTTTATTGCCAGATCCATATCTACTACAGCCTAAAGTACAATGACTGAAATCCCGGTGTAGAAGTAAGGATTGTTCGGCGTACATAGTCAGGGAACAATGGTGAACAATAGGGCAATCGATTCAGTTGACTTTTCTTCACGCAACATTTAAGTTTCACGCTTTATTCCGGTATGTCTATGGAGCCCCGGACTGTGGCTCGCGGTGGGAAATCATATCTGATTTCACACCGGTCGGCATGAATGCTTTTGAATTTGTCGCAAAATGCTAGATACACTGTACAATCCTGTAGGGACTGTGAACACCTTGCTTTTCTGTTCAGACAATTGCCACAAACTGCCACCTTCCCCCCCTGAACTTTTTACTGGTTTTTACAGAATGTAAACATCCAAATGGTTTTTAAACTAGATGGGAAGTGATTCAGTAAGGGTCCTTTCGTTATTATGTCAAATTTTTTCATGCATAATGTCCCTTTAATGGTCGATGCCGGCATTGGCTGGATGTTTAAAGGTCCCAGGAAATGAAGATGATAAACCTACTCATCTTTACAGGATTTCCCTTCCAAAACAGGACCAGAAAACAAAATCACTACCAGTGACATCATTAGTGAAAAACTCTTGATTTCAGTCAGGGCTCATGAATAGATTCAACCAGTCACCTGGAATTTTTATTATCTCTGAAAAATCAATACGTTTCACCACTGATGTCATCAACCAACCCATATTGAATGCTTTCCTGGTCCCTCTGTAGATTGACACAAACACGTCAATTCATTTTGCATTTCGGGGACATTTAAATGTTTTTTACACCAACGGTTTTATAATTGTTTGTAAACATTTTAGACCTCGCAAATTTCATAAGCTTCCTTTAAGAATTACTCTTACGCATTGCCAAATTCCAAAAACTACAAATTTATATGAAATTTGAAGTATTTAGACCAATCCGTCGCGTCGATCGTGAGTTGTGTTTATTCCAAAAGGTATCCAGTCACATCGGCAGATTGCAAACTCGACTGTTACCAATTCGACGGTCATCCAACTCGACGGACAACCAACTCATGCCGATAACTTTTTGTTTATGTGCGGATGGTAAATTTCCCCCACATTTTATCAAACTCTAGAACTTTATAAATTTTACTTTTTAACATGGATTGCAGACTAATTGTTATGAAATAATGTCCAACTTACCTGGAGCAAGTTTGGAGGAATTAGGTATACTTGGATAAAACAATTAAAAAAAATTGCTAGGGTCCCTACGAACCTAGCCCCTAGACCATCAATGGACGCGTCGGACGTAATGCAAGACCTTGACCACAAGAAAGGTGATCAAACTTGGTATAATATACAAATGGACTTGAAGTCATATACAAATGGTATAGGGAGTCTATAAAAAGGGGGAAAAGAATATTATTAAGTTCCATCCACTCATCGCCATTACAATAATCACAAAAATATATCCTATTTCCGGTTCCTATACAGCAACACTCTATTGTTCCATTGTTTATATGAATATTCTTTTATTGAAACATAAGACAAAAAAAAAATAAATTGTTGTGTTGCCCTTCCCAGCTTAAAATCAGGAAGGTCGGTCGGTCGGTTTTTTTTAACTCATTTCTCCAGAAAGTGATTGCTATTCATGTAAAATCCAGCTAAATACAGCTGAAAATCACCTCACAACCTTTCAAAGCTGTAACACTCAACGCGTAGCTACCGTAGGATTCCACCGTGAACATGTCCATGTCAAAAAAATGTCAGGAAAAAAATCGGTAAAAATCATATTTTTATTCCACTGTTTCATTTATTTCTTAAACGACTGGGAATGGAAACTATGTTGAAAGGCATTTTCGTGAACTTTAACCCCAGCATTCCCATCACGAAGGCTAGTGAGAGCCCTCCATTTCGATGTGTAATGTGTTGTTTTGAACTGTGCCTATAGGTATGATGTTAATTTTAGCCATTGCTAGATCTCAGGCACATCGAAAGCATTTGCACCGAATTTCAATCCAAACCATCCAGTCGTTTTCAAGGATCAATAAACCTATAAAGTTAATGACACAAAGTACTATTTAATATGGAGACTGTTTATTGCCACTCTTTGTGATTTTCCGTTTGGTTGGCTTTGTTACACATTTTTTTTTTTTTTTTTTTTTTTTTGAACTCAAGACTAAAAAAAAAAAAAATACCGACCCGGAGATTTTCGGGATTTTGGGTCGGTCGCGGAGGGCAACACAATATTTTTTTTTTGCCTAATGTAATGAACACTTTCCCAATCAACGGGACAAATAAGTTCCTGCTGAACCAAACACTGTAATTTCTCATAACCACAACTACAAGTGCTACTGTAGACTAGCTATATCAGAAAATGTTGAAATGCACCTAAGATTTTCTGGATATTACCTGGTGCACACTAGTGACTTCATTATATTTTACTGTCCGATGCATCGACATCCATGGACAAATAAATATTACTTCCAATATGAAACTAGAACAATGACCATATGGCTTAAGTTCGTTTTGGTAGGCGAGGCGGGCACATAATGCCATCACTAATATAATAAATGTATACAAAAATAATAAATAATGTAAACTTCCTTCTACGGTCTGTTCAATGTAACTTATATGTCTGGTTTTTATTAATTATTTCAAAAAATACGCCTCGAAATAAATCACGAAAAAAAGTTGTTATTATATCATTGGACCTAAGACTTTTAACATGGATACAAGATGGCACGTTTTAAACGCTTCAATCTATTTTAATCTGGGTATTTCACCCTCGTTTTGAAAAGAGCGATAAAGATTTTGGTACCATTAATAATTACGTTTCGTGGAATGTTCCATTGACTCCACTTAGTAGGTGGTAAAAGTTGTAGTTGGAAGATGATCCACGATCAATATTGTCTCGCCACTGTATGAAATGAATAATTCCACTTTGTCAACGGAACAAATCCGAACCGTTGTTATTTTCACTGAAGTTTTGCAATACAAAAAGATGATTTCAAGGAGTCACACTGCATATTGAATGGACGGCATACAGGAGAGCTGTAGATTCTTTTGTTCATAACCAAATGAAAAAACAGACAGGCCTCTATTAAAAGTATCGGTAATTTCACCGATGCATTTATTTACCATTCATTATGCATCGTGCAAACACCTGGAATCAAAGCAAGGCCCACGAATAAATAATTGTTCGTATAAACGTACTTTTGAGCGCCCTTTAAAAAATAAAAATCACGAATGGGCCGCCATCAACGTTTCAGAGTCAAAAGTCAATATTCACTGGACCTCAGTTTGGTGTCGTTTGCCAATAAAAAGCAGTGTAATTGAATAAAAATCCAAAGAAGAAATATTGTTTTCAAGTTGAACCCAATGATCTTGTTTGGTCCAGGATGAATAACAACGTTTTCTCCGTGATTTTGTTCGAAAGCGTAATATTTTTGGAAAAATTAATTAAACTGGACATCTAAGTTAATTGACAAACATAATACCACCTACCACTGGTCCGTTGTTTCTATATGGCTCACAGTTTTCTTGAGCATACAAAAGTGAAATGTCAACTGTCACATCACACCGGTGTAGAAGTAACCATTGTCCGGCGTAGCTCTAGTCCGGGAACAATGGTGAACAATAGGGCCATCGATTCATGGACTCTTTAAAGAACGCAACATTAGTTTCAACGCTTTATTCCGTGTCGTCTATGGAGCCCCCCCGGACTATGGCTCCCCACCGGACTATATCTGCTTTCACCCGGTCGCCTGCATGGATGCAGTGACAGACATTCAATTGGCACTAAACATCATTTGGGTGGGTGTGTCGCCAGGCGCGTAGCCAGTCCCCCCCTCAGTGTTCCGAGGGGGCAATTTCCCGGTAGGTGCATCAAATTTCCCGATCACAAAATTTCCCAGTCGCAGGGCAAAGAATCCTAAAAAGGGCTGATTAACAAAATTCAGTGTTTTATTTCCCGATTTTCCCCTCAAACATTTTTTCAGAGGGGCCACTCGCCCCACCTACCCCACCTTGCTCGCCCTGGGTGTGCGGCCCGGTAGGTGGTGCCGCACCTGCGAACTGATCAAAACTTGCGAAATGGGCGTCTTGCAAACTGAAAATTGGAAAATTTGACCATTGGGAACTAATTTGTTTTCAAAATTAGGCCACAAAAGTAGTTCAAAATCAAAATTTGCTTGAAATGAGGGTCTAGTGAACTAAAACATGCTCAAATGGGACCCTTGCGAACTGCCAGAGATGCCTGAAAGGGGTTTTTTTTAAGGGTCGCACATACCCGTACATACCACCTTTTCAAGTCAGTGCCCCCCTCCCCCAGCTGTCGAGTTGGTATGACGGTCGAGTTTGCAATTCGTCGAAGTGACTGACATTCCTTCAAAATAAACGGTCCCCAAAAAATAAGTCCCCCTCTGTGATGACCAGACTTTATCATGACAAAACTCACTTTGATGGGTATATTTCTTCCCATCAAATAATTTATTGTTACAGGAAACATTTCGTTATAAAAGCACCCGATGCTTATTATTTTGATACCAGTGGATAGCTATGGTTCTCCTCTTTCCATTAATACCAAAATAAGTACCAACATACCTAGTATGGCGTCACAATGACGTCATAAAGTCCGCGAGTCGGCAAAATTGGCATTTTCCACAGAAAATAGGCGAAAATCCAATTTTGCTCTAAAAAACGTAGGAATATCGGATTTTCATGCGGTTTTCAGCTCTAAATAATGGCAATTGGCTAGTTTTACATAAACATAGAGTTTAAGAGCAATACTGTGCATATTATTTTAAACATACACCATAAAATATCATTGGGTGGCAACCACCCTCTTACCCTTCGACTTTGACGGCATACCCTATCTCCGGTGAAGGTGCTACCTTGCTACCTTCACATTTTGTTCGCTAAAATGACCGAAAAGGATGAGATAACGATTACCTAGAAGCTTGTTACGAAAGTTCTTTGCATTTTAGCGCACCGGAGCGAAGTTCACTAGTTGGGAGGGGGGGGTACCCCCAACCCCTTTGTAATACGAGGGTTAATGAAACCACAGGCATAGAGCCCAATTTGAAGAATTTCATTTTGTTTTATAGAGGGGTCTAGGGAAATATTTTTTTCCAGTGTAATTGTGACTTACCTGTAGCAGTTTGGAAACAAAACTTATGTTTGTCGTTTTATTTAGATCAATGCTTTTTATTGATTATAATCCTAATTTCATGGTGTGTGGAATTTAATAGTAACAAGGAGGTATTATAGTAAACTTTACTCATACCTCATTGATTGTAGCAACGACATTAGCAGCAAATAAATTATTCTAATAACAAACATACCAGCCACGTGGGGTGATAGCCCATTGACGTTCCGCTGAGACTTGCAGTGGCAGTATCACTGGTGTACCAGGTGCTGGTAATCCATTGGCCTGGTGCAAATAAATCTAGACAAGATCCATAGTTAGAGATATCTGATCGAGTGTCACGATTCGGTGGATAACTTTCTATATAAACGGATGCCCCAACGGTAATTGCCTATGAAAAGCAAAGCAAAACAACTCCGATTTAATATCACTTGTTCATTTAAAAGCAAGAGACGTTTAAACTAGCCTACCGAAATCTTATTGCTGGTCATTGAAAAGGTAATATTGAAAAAAATACGAGGAGTCAATTCGTTCCTGTCAGTTGAACTCAAATGGAACCTTTCTTTAGCAGCTTATCGTGCATATGACTTAAAAATAAATGATACATGTAATCATAGTCCGGTAGGTATCCTAGTCCGGGCTCCACAGACGACAACGGAATAAAGCGTGAAACTAATGTTGCGCGAAGAATCAACTGAATCAATTGCCCTATTGTTCATCATTGTTCCCGGACTGTGAGCCCGAGTTATAAGTATAAAAACAGCAAAATCAATAAAAGGGTAATTTTCAGTTGTAACAGGGGTCAAATTTTTAAATTACTCCGATTTGGATTAAAAATGGTGCAAATTATTGATGGAGCTAATAGGGATTAAAATAGAATAGTTTGACTGTCTAAAATGATTAGTTCCATGTAGGGGGCATCAAAGGGTCAACATCATTGCATTCAATGGGATTCTGACCACTTGTTTCCCCCTACTTCGGTAAGTAAAGCATTTAAGACACTCAAAAATTTCATTATACACAAATACTACACTATTCATGGTCAGCTACATAATAAAATGTGGAGTAGTGATGTTTGTTAAAACATTTTGATCCAGGATCTTAACAGTTGCAATTATATTAAAAAGATTATATTGATCAGATTCAATTCAACCTGGTTTTTAATTTTTGGAGTTGGATTGCACAGATTTTTGTAGAGTAGTCCATATATAAAATATGTGTTACCATGAAAAGACAGAGATAAGAAGGGAAGGCACAACGACCACTTTGCTTGATTCAATCCCATCTGCCGCCCTTTCCTTAAGGCAATTTTTATTAATATCCTCAAGTGGCCTTCCGAGGATAATCTAACCGATTTTCTCGCTCGAGAAAATTCGCAATTCGTTGATAGTTTCTTCATTGCGATAAGGATTCCGGGTCATCGGGAATCAGTGAATCAGTACGCGATGAATGCTGCGGAGAAAATACGGCAAAATATGACGGCTTACATGGAAACCGCGTGTGAAAGTAAGCACGCACGCATTAGTTTTTGACCACCACCCATGCTCCAGGAGCAGGTCTCCTCACTAACCTCAAAGGGCCCAGCTATGAATTTTCTTATCTTTTTTGGACTTTTTTTCCCTCTAACCTGTAAAAATAAGGAAATTAAACCAGCCGTGTGCGTAGCATGGCTGGTTATTGTATTTGGTCTGTTCTGCTTCTTACTATGCCGTTGAAACGGGGCAAGTATTATGCTTTATGCTGTTTAGTCTCCCTATTCTTCTCTTCTTCTTGTCTTCGACCAACGCTTTTTCGCCTTCTTCTGCAAACGGCTGGGCCGATATGACCAAAAATCGGTCAGACGAACCACGACCCAACTTACATCAGGGGCCTGTACATAGTTTGATCTTTGACCTCTCGTAGGGGTCATAGAGGTCAAAAACTAAAAATCTTTGGAAGCCCTACTTCTTCTACAGATACGGTGCGCTACTGCCTGAAAAATTTCTGCATGAGCATCGTCTTGGTCAGTGTATACAGCTTGTACACAGAATTAATATCGGAACTCATAACATTCAAAATGGCGGCATATCTAATTAATATGGCAAAAAATGCTATATCTCAAAATCGATAACACTTGGATAGGTGATGTCTGTGCAAAAAGTTGAGGATAATGTCGAGACGAATAATGTGACAGAATATTTGCCCCAGGGGTAACTGTAAGATATGGAAATGAGCAATAATATGCAAAAAAAGCTATAACTCATCAACCCAAGTAGATAGGTAGGTCAAAGGTGTCACAAGAACCACTGGGGAAAGCTCTATTTCTTACTGTGCACAATATGGGGTCAAAGGTCAAAATGGGGTTTCATCTAGGGGTCAATATTAAAAGAAGCTTAATGACATACATAGCTATGCCACTTGTAGGATCAATGAAAATTGAAAAAGTGTCACAGTAACCCCGCTCTAGAGCCTCGTTAAGGGTCAAAGGTCAATATGACTTCCATCCTACGTAACGGGCATGTATCCTGGAGTTGTCTAGTTCTTCTTCTTCTCTTCTGGCAACACACGCCTCGCGCAAAAACTAAAATGCTTCTAGTGCCAAACGCTTGGGCCAATTTAAGCCAAATTCAATCCAGAGGAACAGACCGCTCAAATAGGGTGTACACCGATTGGGGTGCAAGTGGATTTGAAGAGAAATATTAATTTTTTTGGTTCAACAATCTAGAAATCTCTTCTCCGCAATTCAAGAGATATAAACACCAAAATTGTTCCTAAGGACCTCTGAATCATGCTTCATAGTGGGTGTACACAGATATGTTTCAATGTCACCTGGGCAGAGCTAGGGGGCATTTGTCTGCAAAATCGGGTCGGTTGGTAAGGGGGGTGCGGTTTTCGCTCGATTCGTCGCCTCGCTCGCCTGTCTTACGCCAGTATGAAATGCTCCTAACATTGGGTCTGCAAGAGCCAGAATTCTTGCTTTAACTGGACAAAGCCTTAAATTTCTATTCGAAGAAGAAAAGGTTAAACTACTTACATGAGGAGTAACAATCGATATAGGAGATATTAGGAATTGGTTTTAAAACGTAGGGTTATGTAGAGTCACAACTCCGCTTCACCTATTAATAGAGCCTGTACTTAGTGTAGGGGGATTGATATTTTAATTGCAGCGCTCCCTTTCAATTCATTTCCGGTCAAGTCAACCGTGGGTTGTTTGAAAAACCGATTTTTAAATATTATTCTCTGTCGGAGTCCGGCAAATCACGTCAAAAACAAATAATCTTTGTACTCAGTGATGAATGCCAAAAAAAATCGTACTTCAGTTGGTTACATTTCCCGGGGAAGGTTTCAATTAATGGACCTCTGTATGGCGGTTCTATGTTTTCTCCTTAGTCAAGGAAAATGCGAATAAACAAAAGAATATAAAGTTGATTTTGATCGCGTAGCATGGTTATAATAGATACCACTCTTGATTAATTGTCAAAAAAATACAAATGAGAAAATGGATATTGGGTAGATTAGATGTGCTACTTTACTGGTGCATGTTATAATTCCAATAAAAGGTATGGAGGTCATCAAGGGTCAAAGGTTCATCAAACTTTCAAAATGCTCCGATTGAGCTGAATTTTGCTGAATATGATCCTTATGACATATAAACATTGGTTGAAAATATTTTCGAGATCAAAGGTCATTAAGAGGTTCAAGGTCATTTTTTTTCAAAAGCCTCCAGATTGAGCTGAAAATTAATCGAAAGGATCCTTATGACATCCTAAACACGTGAATATTTTCGAGATCAAGGTATTAGGATGGGTCAACGGTCAAATTTTCAAAATTGCTCTGATGAGCGAAATGTAACTGAAATGATCTTTATGACAGTTTTCTAAACATATGTGAAATATTATGGAGATCAAAGGTCATTAAGATGGTCAAAGATCAACAAAAAAAAAATTTTCAAAAATGCTCCAATTGAGTATAATAAAATTGAAAGATACTTAATCACAGCCTTAACATGTTGAAATATTTTCGAGATCAAAGGTCATTAAGAGGTCAAAGGTCCTTTTTCAAATAATCCGATTGAGCTGACATTTAAACTTAACTGATCCTTATGACATCCTAAATCATGTTGAAAATATTTTTGGAAGGAAAAACGTCATTAAGAGTTCAAAGTCAAAATTTTCAAAATCCTACTATGGACAGAAATTTAATATGATCCTATGAGAATTCCAACAATATGTTTTTAAATATTTTCGAGAGATCGAAGGTCGTTTAGGGGCAAAAGGTCACTACCTCGACTGTGAGGGTCGTCGAGTGCCAAATTGTGTAAAACGTATTTCATACGGAATATAAATAAATTGCCAATCTATAATAGTGCGCAGTCAAACTCCATAGAAAAAAGTTTTTACACAATTTGGCCACTCGCAAGTGGTGCTTGTGCTCAGATCTGTCTTCCAGATCTGAGTGGTTGGGTTTCAAGCGGATAGGCCTAAGTTGCGAAAAGCTTGGGGCTAGGGTTTTCGAAGCTGGGGGTAGTTTTAGGCTTGGGTTTGAAGCTATTCGCGGCTGGTTTCGTGGTCTTTGACCACAGCTATATATAGTTCTTCTTCTTTGCAACACGTCCGTCGCTGAGAGCTTAAAAATGCTTCTAGTGCCTAAAACGCTTAGGACAATTAAGCAAATTTCAAATCCAGAGGACACTGACCCAGCCCTCCAACTAGGGTGTACACAGATTTGGGTTCAAGTGAATTGAAGAGGAAATATTAATTTTTTGGGCATTTGCAAAATCTAGAAAATCCTTCTTTCTCCCGCCAAGTTTCAAGAGCTATAAAACCAAAAGTGTTCCTAAGGACCCCGGAATCATGACTATATTGGGTGTACAAGATAGTGTTTCAAGGTCTCCTGGGCAGAGATAGGGGCATTTTGTGCAAATCGGGGTACGGTAAGGGGGGTCGGGTTTTCGCTCGCCGCTGCGCCTGTATTACGCCAGTATGAATGCCCTTAAACCTTGGGTCTGCAAGAGCCAGGAATTTTCTTTAGCTGGTTAAGCCTCTACATTTATTTCGAAGAAAAGGTTTAAATCTAACTTACATGAGATTAACAATCGATATAGGAGATATTAGGAATTGGTTAACGTACACGTATGTAGAGTCACAACTCAGCTTCACCTAAATATCGTCCGGTAATTTAGTGTAGGGGGATTTATATTTAATTGCAGCGCTCCCTTTCAATTCTTCGGTCAAGTAACCCTTGGGTTGTTTGAAAACGACATTTAAAGTATATCTTGTCTGGCGAGTCGCCAATCACGTCAAAAACAAAATAAATCTTTTACTCGTGATGAATGCAAAAAAAATCGTACTTCGTGCGGTAACATTTCCCGGGGAAGGTTTCATTTAGATGGCTATGTATGGCGGTTCTATCTTTTTCTCTGCCGTCAAGAAAATGCGAATAAAACAAATAGAATATTAAAAGTTGATTTTGTTAGCGTAGCATGGTTATAATAGATGACCACTGTATTAATTGTAAAAAAAATAAAAATGAGGAAAAGAAAAAGGACAAATACGGACATAGGTCTTCTGGGAGTGGTAGATTGATGCACTTGTATGAGATGCATGTTATAAATTCAATACAAGTTAATGGAGGTGGTCAGTCAAGGGTTCAAAGGTCAAAACTTTCAAAATGCTCCGATTGAGCTGAAAATTTGATGAAATGATCCTTATGAACCTCCGAAACATGTGAAATATTTTCGAGATCATAAGGTCATTAGAGGGTTCTCAAAGCGTCATATTTTTTTCAAAATCCTCCGTTTGAGCTCAAATTCAACTGAATGATCCTTATGACATCCTAACATGTTGAAATATTTGTCGAGAGGATCAAGGTCATTAAGAGTTCGAAGGTCAAATTTTCCGAAATCTCCGATGAGCGAAATTTAACTAATGATATTATGATATTTCTCAAACTATTTGAAATAGTTGGAGATCAAAGGTCATTAGATGTCAAAGATCCAAATTTCAACAAATGCTCCAATTGAGCTAAAAATTTAACTGAAATATCCTTATGAAATCCTCAACAGTTGGAAATATTTGAGAGCAAAGGTCATTAGAGGTCAAAGGTCATTTTTTCGAAATCATCCGATTGAGTGAGATTTAGTTAACTGAAATGATCCTTATGAATCCTAATAATGTTGAAAATAGTTTTGAGAACAAAGTAATTAAGAAGTCAAAGGGTCATCAAATTTTCAAAATGTACTCAATGGACAGAGAATTTAATATGATCCTTAGGACAATCCAAATATGTTTAAATTTCGAGATCGAAAGTGTTTAGGGTCAAAAGGTCACTACCTCGACTGTATTCAGATCTGTCTCCAGATCTAGATATGGTGGTTTCGAAATAGGCGAAAATTTGAAGGGGGCTAGGTTTCGACCCTGGGTTAGTTTAGGTTGGGTTTGAAGCGATTAGTCTGATGCTCGGCCCAAAGAACCTTGCATGTGACTTGAGCAAGAGTCAACACAAAAGGTTTTGATGGTTTCTAAGCAAGATGACCACCGAATCTAAATCTGGATGATGCACTTTGGCAGGCATGGCATTTGAGATAGGGTAGGGGGTTAAAAATTAACAGGGGTAAAATTGGCAAATGCTTCATAATGGGTTAAAAGGGGTATAGTCATGTTCATATGGTCATATTGGAAAAAAAGGTATTAGGTTGCTATATCTAGAGAAAATTTACTTTTAACAAAATCACGTCTAAAATGGTCTTCAAAAGGTCATCCTGGGGTGGTTAAACAATTTAGGATGCACAGATTCTTTTCAAATGAACTCAATTCTTCAGTCTGTTTTGATATTAATGTCAAATAAGGTTACACACTTTGGACATTTGGTATAAATAAGGGGGAAATATGGAGAAGGTCCAACAGGGTCTATGGGGGGTTAATCATTTTAGTCTATGTTAGATACCTTAGCAATGGTTGACAGTGAGGTAAATGTTATTTCTGTTTAACATTCCCATACGATACAATTGAAACCAATTTGAAACAAATCGGCTCGTTGTGTTGTATATATTTAATCCCATGATGACTTAAACAAATTTGGTCTGTAGTGTAAAAACAAAAAGGTTTGCAGAGTATAGCAAACTATACCTTTTTTAAAACTTAGACAAGATAACACACTTCAATACTGATTTCAAATCCACATGAAACATTTACAACTTTTACCCCTTTTAAAATTACCCCCCCCTTCCCTATCTCACAATGCTAAATGATGCCAAAGGGCATCATAAGATTTTGGAATCAGCAGGTCAATGTTGACTAGACACCATCAAAACAATTTGTGTGGACGCTTGCGCAAAGTAGATGGGTCGAGCACCTGACTATATCCGCGGCTGGTTTCGTGGTCCTTGACCACAGCTATATCTAGTTTTAATATTTTTAAAGCAAGTAGTAGGGAGATTCGAACCCAGACCACTGGATCATTGAGCGTCAGCTACCTAACCACAAGGACAGCGAGGATTGGTGTTCCAGCTTTGCATTCTAGTCCTTGAGAACCAGTTACTGGAAATAAATCGCTACTGCATTATGGTCCACAATAACGTTTTATGAAGATTTATTCGGAGGACGGAAGGAAAGGGGAAAGTATTTCCACTGCACGCGAATGGGTTGTTAAATGGCCCCATTGGTCCGGTCATTCAGTGAAGTGGTGGTCAAAATCTCACACTTGAAAGCAACCCTAGTACCGGCAGTTATCCATAGTCCGGGTTCAATAGACGACAACGGAATAAAGCACGAAAACTAATGTTGCGTGAAGAGTAATCGATGTCCTATTGTTCAACATTGTTTCCCGGAACCGTGAGCACGGAGGACTATATCTCGCCACACCGGCCACCCCCGGTGGGGGGGGGGGGGGTTATTGGATTTGGTCGGGAAACCATGCTCGTTCCAATAAAGAGGGACTAGCTGAAATGGGGGGACTACCGGGTATCAAATTCAGAATAATCAAGTTCTAGTCCGGTATAGACCAGTTAACAGCAATGTTGTAAACATGTTAGGGCCTGGTATCTTGGAAAAGGTCGGCCTGACTGTTACACACTGGCAATATGCTAGAGAGTTTTACTATGGCCATAACGATTCGCAGGACTGGATTCGCAGGCAACAAAAGAAGTGACGAAGAATGAACTGAGTCTATAGGGTACCAAATCCAGTTGTGCTTGCAGGTTCATGAAAACCAAAAATAATACCTAAACTATCAGCAAAATAACCCTAAGTAGCACAATTGTCATTTTCTTGTATATATATTGGCTATTTTAAATGTGTATTTTTTCATGTATGAGAACAGGTCCCGCTAGGGGTATAATCTCACTGAAAATTATCTATAATCAAAATTTATTTGTTCATCATAGATTACAGGAAAAACAATATGATAAATAATTATTTAAATAATGCAGTACAGTGAAAAATTGCTACAATATTAATCAACAATATTTTGCAAGTAAAGATATTTATAATACATTCTGAGTGGAATTTCAAAAGAGTGGAATTTCAAAAGAGTGGAATTTCGAAAGAGTGGAATTTCAAAAGAGAGTATATCTGGGATAATACTAGTTATATTACTGCTGTACCGTTAGGTGTATATTTTCACTGAAAACTAGTATTATTTATCATTGTAGATGGATGTATGCAAAATGCCCTTTTTACGCACGGGGCGCCCTGTAGATGATTAAGAATGACGGTACAGCAGGGCGCCGGATGTCTCATCGATCGACCCGACGCTGTGGTAAGTTAATTTGGTTGGTACCAACCCCCCTTCAGAATTTCGATCCGAGTGGGAAAAATTTTGGGTCTACCCCGCGAGCGCAGCGAGCCGGAAAATTTGGCGCCCCCTCTATTGAGAAATCCTGGATCCGTCCCTGCATTAGGGGTCACTTTCAGAAGCCCCCTAATGCAGGGGCGGATCCAGGATTTCTCATAGAGGGGGCGCCAAATTTTCCGGCTCGCTGCGCTCGCGGGGTAGTCATTGCGCAATCGTTACTGGAGAATTTTTTGAAAACTCTATATACAAACAGTATGGGTGCCCAACGAAAAACCAAGACGCCACCCCGGTCAACACGTTCAGATTTAGTCAAACTTTCATCCTGTATTTCTCACACTGGACAGTCTTGGGCACTAATGCTGAACGCATAACAATGTACAAACACTGCGTATTTAACGAAAACAGCAACAAATACACACCGGAGACAGCCGGAACATTTTGCAATATACTTTTACACTGTTTGTATATAGAGTTTTCAAAAAATTCTCCAGTAATGATTGCTCGCCGATCATCGATTGCGGCAGAGGGATTACGATCAAAGGGTCGCTGTTGAATCCCTTCATTTGTGCGGGTGAATGGATAAACATTCAAATCGGATGGTGGAAGTGGTTGTGCTCCCTTCTTATCTCTTTCTTCCATGGTGTTACTCACGGGCAAGTGTCACAAATTAATGCAGGCCTATACAGGGTGAGTAAAAAAAATTCAACTCGATTTCAGAAAAATATTAAAAATATTTAGCAAGTTTAGAATTTGCTTTTTATATACGAAAGCAATAGCTCATTATATCCATTGTCATTGGTAAAAAATCTAAAGTTTACTTTTTCTCATACTGTAGATAAGGTAAATTAACGGGAAGCCGAAAAAAACATAATGACAACGGTTATGCCCCGGGGTTATGCAATTCTTCACATCCATAGCAGCAAAACCATTGAGTTACACTCATCTAAATGGTTAATGATCTTTTCCCCCTAAAGTAACCACCATCTAATCCGTACCAACTGTTCTTGATAATATTTCTTAACAATAGCCAATGTCACATCAGTAACATTTACCCCTTCACCATGGGTCTGACCGGGAAATGAGCTTAAACTACCGGGAAAGCACGAAAGGGGGACAAAATGAAAAGTAGAAAGGGAGTAAAGAAAACATAGTGAAGGAGAGAGGAAAGGAGGGAGAGGCAAAGGGAAAGACACATGGACGTTGAATGTGTGTAATGTTCAAACATTGATTCCTCTAAGTAGCTCCCGCCATCAGATTGTGTAGGCGTTAGTGCTAAATGTGCGTCAACCGGCGAGCGAAGCGAGTAGGGGAAAAGTGATTTTTTGGCCCGTTTTTGTAACGGGCCAAAATTTATGCACAACTGGAAAATGGTGAGCTTCCCCGTGGAAACCGACCCCTGTTACACCCCGGCCAATGCTAATTTCATAATGTAAAGGTATAGTTCTCGTTAAAAAGATATTGTGAACAATTTCGAACATTCAGTGAAATAATGCTTCAAAAGTTTGTTATTGATTTCAGAAAAATGAAATATTTTTTTTATATTTGTAGGTTTGCTCAAAGATACCAAAAATCTACCAAAGAAAACAAAGCATGTTGTGCATGTATATACTTGTGTAGAATCATCCAAGTCTCTTTGGGCATATTCCACAACAGTGATTCCGTGGACAGAGTAAAAAATGGGTACCTATCTTTAAGTTAGCATAACTTCTCAATGCAAAGTTCCAAAATAAAGATGCAAATTTAGTAGGTGAAATAATCTTGTTTTATATGTGATAGTCATTACCTTCGGTAGATCTTTCATTGTTGTAGAAAAATAAAACAAAACGAGTGTATATCTTTTCGACTCACCCTGTATGTATATTATTTCTATACACAACTGGTAAACGTGTAAAAGAATCTATCCATTTAGAATAGAATTTAATATTTTTCACGAGACACGTGGTCCCGTAATTGATTTCAAAACATTTTCCAATCATCCACGTACAACGTCGTCTCTTCAATCATGGCAGCCACAACTGATATCCGTAGCGTTGTTTCAAGCTTAAAAACCACCTTCGAAAAAGTTGAGAACGGAATCCCACCTTGCTAGAATGGAAACGGCTACAGGAATACCCGAGCAGTGGCGTAACCAGCCTTTTTTTTTCAGGGGGGGGCAAAAAGGGGGGGCACATAGATTTTCAGGGGGGCACACATAATATTACATGTGTTTAGTATAGTTCAGTATGGCCTATGTAATCACAAATTTTTAGGGTCGGGCAAGGGGGGAAAGATTCCCCCACAAGGGGAAGGGGGCAGCTGCCCCCCCCTGCCCCCCCCCCCCCCCCCCCCCCCCAGCCCCCACTCTGGTTCGACGCCACTGACCAGAAAAAACAAAGGCCCCCAAAAACGTTGTACAGACTTCTTAAAACAAAACGGGTTGACAGAAGATACCCTGCACATAAACTAAACATTGCCGATTTTGACAGACAAGCGATCGTTCGTAAAGTGCACCAATTCTTGGGGACTTTCCCAAATTAGCTAAACTGTTGACCACTCTTACATTATATTGGTGGGAGAACGAGTCTCTGGAAACTGTTGAAAAACCTAGGATTGAAATTTAAACCTCACAATGGCAGAAATTCCTGATCGAAAGAGCCGAAATTGTTTTACTGCGACATGAATATCTACGCAAAATTCAAACGAATCACACAAATTAAAGAACCTTCACAAATCATACTGTACTGTATATCTCGACGAAACATGGATTAAGGGGACATAAAAATAATGGCAAAAAAAATGACATAATGAAAAGGATCCTTACTGAAATTACTTCCACGAGTTTGAAAACAAATTGGATGTTTGCGTTCTGTAAAAAAGTAAAAACAGGAAGAGTTCCAGGGGTGAAGGTGGCAGTTTGTGTCAATTTCTGGAACAAGGATGCTGACATTACTGCCAGCATTTACCAAACTTGAAAAGCATGTTGTCATCAGCTCACAGACCATTGCTATTGTATATGTGCTAATCCCGGGTAATCCATCTTTCACTTGCCTGATCAATAGCTGACTATAAGCTTAAAGTACAATGCCTGAATCTCGGTCTGAATGCTTTTGAATTGTGTCGCAAAACATGCTAGATACATTGTAAATTCTGTCAGAGATGTGAACATCTTGATTTTCTGTTCCAGAAATTGCCACAAACTGCCACCTCCCCACTGGAACTCTTCCTGTTTTTACTATACTCCCCGCCTAAAAAATCCGAACGATGTTGAAATGGCCATCAACGTGCTCAAACTTGCTTTCAAATGAACGCGCCAAGCCAGCTGGATCTCTCAAACTTCCACATCATGCTTCGTTATCAATGCATTACGGACACAGGTCAATAAGCAAACACATTACGCGAACAACGCTCCTGGCATTTATTATTATAATTCACCTACATACCTACATACCTTTTTAATACAGTAATTTATATCGTTCGGATTTTTTAGGCGGGGAGTATATTTTTACAGAATGTAAACATCCAAATTGTATTCAAACTCGTGGAAGTGATTTCAGTGAGGGTCCTTTTCATTATGTCAATTTTTTTTTCATGGCATAGACAAAAATGGAACCGGTGGGTTCCCAACGCAAGTGGGGAAAGGGCAGCGGTTAGCAATTCTGCATGTTGAAGTGTTGATGGATTTGTTCCCGGAGCCAAACTCAGCTTTGTCGCCAAAAACACAGGGGATTATCATAACGAGATGAACGCTAAACATTTTCAAGAATGGTTGGAAACACGGTTATTTTAAAACATACCCAAAGAGTCCATTATGGATAATGCAACCTAGAAACTTCCGACATGCAATAGCAAAAAAATAAAAATGCAAGAATGGTTGAAAAGCCGGTGGAGATGTAATCCTCCGGGAGCCATAGTCCAGGTAGCCTTGATCAAGGCTGTCTGCTAAGAACCGACAAACATGTTATTTTTTCACACTGTACTGCATAATTAACATCCTCAATTATTTTGAACATTGTGTTTTTTAGGGCTACCCTGTCTAGAGAAAGATTATATAATCAAATAAAAAAAAATGGTACACTGCCTGGTGGTCTGTTGTCCACACTGGCGGGATCCAGGTTCCTATTAGTCTAGACATTAAACCACAAACACCTGTTGTGGTCAGGTGCAGTGGCTGTGCTAGTCAGAGCGACAGCCTTGATCCATTTGCTTTGTGGTTTTAATCTTCCCTGTACAAAACTCCTATAAAAGTTTTGCAAATGCAGAAAAAGTCTGACAGACTGTACAAGGCGCTCTGCCTGAGTTGAACTTATTGAACTCACTAGTGGAAGCATAAAACATAGGCCAGGTGAAATTGGAGACCTCAAATTAGGTGTTTAATAGAGTGAATTCTTGCCATTTTTTTAGGAGGAGGATAATCTCCACTTATTTAAATATATGACATTATATCAGACGTGTGAACCGGTGAATGAAGTTGGTAGAGTGCCTTGAACGACAAGGCTATAGTCCAGGCTCCATATAGACGACAACTGAATAAAGGGTGAAACTATTGTTGAAGGAAGACTCAAGTGAATCGAGTGGCCTATTCTGTACCGGTGTAGGTGGACTTTTGAGCTGGCGGACTATAAAAACATTTCCCGCCAAGTATACGAAAAAAGAGCTCTGAATGTCATCATGCAAAATAAAGCACGAGCTCATAAAATATGAAATTGACATTCTGGCTAAAAAAAAAAAAAACACGGCCATGAAACTGTACGTTTGCCTCCCTGTCACTGTGACTAGAACACTGAAGTGCTGATATGCTTTATATCAAAATATTGGACTGTCCATCCAATATGACACGATAGTAGATAGGCAAAACAGCAAATCCTATCTTTTATTCTCTAATTAATAGTCCTTCTAGAAGCACAATATGTATTGAGACCCGTGGGCATATCCAATGGTCTCGACATAAAGAGTCTGAACACAGCGCTTCTAGATGGACTAACCGATACTTACGTTAGGCGATCTGGCAGGAGTATACCAACAGGCATCATTGTACGAGTTTCCAGCCGCCACTGCCACACTACTCCTGCAGCAATAGCTCTTCGACAGCTTCGTCCACAGGATCCTATTACCTACACCACCCACCCCCACCAAGAGATCATTTACAACCCATGAGCCCAATTCTAATGCCTATTAGATCCAGAGCTGCAAATAATTGAAAATGATTAAAGCAGTGAATAGTTGAAAAAAAAATATTTTCGGAGGAATCCCTTCTCTCCGTCAAGCAGTGGTTTGAACTAAAATTGCTACAGGTTAGTTCTTAAAGCGACAATAAATGGCATACCAAAATATTCAGACAATAATGAAACGGACCCTTACTGAAATCATTCCACGAGTTTGAAAACAATTTGGATGTTTACATTCTGGTAAAAACAGTAAACACAGGAAATGTTCCAGAGGGGGAGGTGGCTGTTCGTGGCAATTTCTGGGAAACAGGATGGCTGACATTACTGCCAGCCATTTACCAAACTTGAAAAGCATGCTTTCATCAGCTCACAGACTTGGCTATTGTATATGTGCTAATCCCGCTAATCCAATCTTTCATTGCCAATCAATATCTTACTACAAGCTACATTACAAAATGCCTGAATCCCGGTCTGAATGCCTTTTGATTGTGTCACACACTGCTAGATTACTGTAAATTGCTGTCACAAGGGTCACACGTTTGGTTTTCCGTGGCAGGAATTGCACGAACTGCCACCTTCCCTCTGGAACTCTTCTGTTTTTACTGTTTTTACAAATTTAAACTCCAAATTGTTTTCAAACTTGTGGAAGTGATTTCAGTAGGGTCCTATTCATATGTCTGAATATTTTTTTATGCCCTGTATGTCGCTTTAACCTTTTCTGGATATTGCTTGTGTCACCTACAACTTGGCGTTGCAAGCAAAGAATCATAAACTCTGTGAA
Source organism: Ophioderma brevispina (assembly GCA_023653785.1). Taxonomy (NCBI): domain Eukaryota; kingdom Metazoa; phylum Echinodermata; class Ophiuroidea; order Amphilepidida; family Ophiodermatidae; genus Ophioderma; species Ophioderma brevispina. The sequence continues at coordinate 92,757 of JAMKCH010009593.1, read as the reverse complement.
GTTTAATTCCCCGTTCAAAGCATTTGTGAGCCTTACGTTTCTTTTTGGGGGGCGTTATCCTACTCTTAGTGTATTATACAGGATACATGTTGATGTAATTCCAAAGAGCAAAGTAAGGATTTAAAAGTTGGGAATGATGGGAAGAATGAAGTTTTATCAATGAACGAGACCATTGACTAGCAGCAGTGGCGGTGTGTATGGGGAGATTTTCCGAAGGGGAAAATTATGATATCTCAGGAAGGGAAGGGGGTATGCAAGTCAAGTAACACCAACATTGTCCTTATAACTTAATACTACAACGCACTTTTCGGTAAAATGGACGTAAGCCCAAGGGGGGGGGGATTTCGAAAGGGAAAATTACGATCTCTCAGGAAGGGAAACAAGGTATTAAATCAAATAAGCACCAAATAATACTAGACAATCTTCAATTTCGGTAAAATAAACCGTAAGCCCTTTGCATATCAGCTCTTCGTATTGGTAATTATGATAATTTAGAAATTTCCAGGTATGGTCATAATCTGGTAATGTATGGGGTATTTTACACGTTTACATGGAGCATTGATTCACATATTCATGGTGGTCATGATGAGTCTAAGGTTTTTTTCCTTTACACACACCACACACACACATGCAGGAACCGAGGTTGTCGCCGTATTGAAGCAGATTTTCAAAACACAGGGCCTGGCAAGGATAATGCTGTCGTTTCTGATTCTTCTACAGCATATATACTCCCCCCTTCCCATCCCCGCCTAAAAAATCCAAACTAGTGAAATGGCCACACGTGCTCACACTTTCTTTCAATGAACGCGCCAAGCCACTGGATAAATCTTCTCAACCTCCACATCATTCTTCGTATCAATGCCATTAATTTAACGACAACAAGGTCAATAAGCAAACCCATTTACGCGAACAACTCTCCTGGCATTTATTATTATAAGTCACCTTCCTCATACCTTTATTTAATACAGGTAATTAATATCGTGTTGATTTTTTAGGCGGCGAGTAATTTGGACATCCAGGCATTATATATACAGCTTAGAAGTTTCGAGAGCAACGCTCACACAATCATCTTGAATATTTGGATTAATCTCGCAGAAAAGCTGAGTATCATCGGCATACTAAACCGTTTCCACTTTAAACTTGGCTAAACTTCTTCTTGTTAAGTATTAAATGTTAAAATCAATGGTCTATATGTGACCTGCTCCCACGAAACCCGGATAAGTAGGAAAATTTTCATTTTAAGATTGTACAGATTCAAATTTTTGATAACTAAAGCTTTAAAATGTTTATCACATGCAACTTGCACTCCCTTTTGTCCATCAAGAATCATATGTATTTTTGGTGTATTGTGTGACTATTTACAGCGCTTAGACACTTTTGTTGTATAGCGCTTTATAAAGTTGACAATTATTAGTAGTATTTATCCCTGGACAGAAGAATATGAGTATAGACAACACGTGCCATTTCGTGCCTCATGTCAAGCGTAGCACGTTATTGCATTACTACCATTGGTCAAAGGCAAATGACAGGTTAGGAGAGACTTCAAAGGTCTGAATCACTGGGTATTTCCTAAGTTTTGAAATTGGCAGAGAAAAATTTTTCCTTCCTCCACAGTTACCTTAACCTAATAAATTATCGGGAAGTCCAAAACCCAAAAATACAGAAACTAAAAAACGTTTGCTCCGGTCATCTCTGCAAATGATTCTATCTGCAAATCAACACAACATATATAATTACATAAGCTTGTTTCCACATGTTCTTAACATTCCTGCCTGTCATACAATCGAATTAATATGACAAATCTACATGTACATGTATAATGCAAATCATAATGACATTATATAATTTGAAATAAGTAACCACACTTGAAACTTGGAAATCATAGAATAACAGCAGCTAGCTGCTAATTAACTATTTAGCATCATTAGAATTGCTAATATCAAGTCATTTAACATCAATGAATCATGGCCCTCATTATGGCTGTCAACATCATGTATCTATGAGTATAATTTGAGTAAAATTTGGTAACACATTCGCCACACCAGGTTTACGAGCCGGAAACTTGCCTAACCACCCCCCCCCCCCCCCCACAAACACACGTACAGAGCAAAAGCGAATAATTCCGAATGCCTTATGATTTGCCGGCTAAACTGAAAAGCTGCTAACGCCAATTCTCATAGGCACTGGAAAAAGTATTGTAAGGAAATTCAAAGCAATAACCCCCAATCCCGTTATATCATATGTAATTTCGCACGAAAAATCTAAAACGTCAAGTACCCATGCATACGTGGCTGGTCAACGGGCTTTAACCGCGAATAAATACATGCAATAATTAATGTTCTAATGTTGCTATGGTAAGAGTGAACTTGGCGCCCAATACGCCACCCCAATTTGGATACAAAATTCGTTTTAATTTCACACATCATTAGGAAGTGATATTTCGCGCCATTACTTATTTGGGGTGCATACTATTCAATAGAAAATTAAAATAATAGACAAAATTAGGACCTGCACCCTTTAAAGAATACAAAAGAAAACGTGTAGAAAGAACTTCACTACAAAAGGGGGTTACCCAGCGGCCAATACCAAGTAATTTTCCTGGAGAAGTACGGGGCAACATTATTGGTTAAAGTTCTTTTAACAAGAACTTTTTTTTTTTGATTGCCCCAAAAAATAATGTAAAATTTTTTCTGTAAATAGAAGCTTTGACCAACCACTACCAATAAATACCCGAAAGTCCCCCATGTTTGACCATTTTGCGAACCTAGTGGAGATTAATAAGAGCGCTCTGAACCTGCACCGGAAAAGCATTATGCATTATGTATGTGTATGTAGTAAGGACGAACGTACAAATTTAAACATGGTGGCCACGTACCTTTCTGCTAATTTTGTAACTAACGACACCACGCACCATCCAAAACTTAATTAACATGCCAAATTAAAAACAAAGCTTTTGTTTTTCATAGAAGGACCCACAAAAAAATGCAGTATTAACGCTCCAAAATCGCGAGGGGCCGTTGACAATATTATGCAATGTTAACATTGTTCAGGGTTTTACTGGAACTAGCCCATAAAATTAAGAGATACAACTGGCAAAAATATTACAAGGAATTTTGGTTTAAAGTTGAGAAGCATCCCGTAATGAAATAAGAGCGGAGCATTATTTCAAGGCCCATGCGTAAAGCAAACTACGCCCCACAGAAAGCGCAGCAACAAATTAAAACTTAGAAAAAACACAGACATGCCAGAACAAAAGTAAATGAAAAAATAAAATGACAACCGAAACTACAAAAATTCAACCGAAAATAAAGAGTGAAAGAACTTGACTATGATACAATGACATAATCGAGGATTGAAATTGAAAGTGAGCCAACGTGACACGCCTTTTCATACATTATAATCGCTTCTCAACCATCCCTATAATTTTCATACTGCTAACTGTTACCCAAACTGGTACTGTTCATGAATGTGACTAAACACGATATTTAACATAGAGAACCCACATTACCAACTACATTGAAAAAACCGACTTGGTGGTAAACAAATAACATGCGACATTTTGAACTTGTTAGATGTAATTTCACCACATATTACAATTTGCCCAAGCGGCACGGCACCTTAATATAGAAATTCTAACCACTTGTTTTAACTTGAACGCAAATGATAGTGAAAGGGCCAATGAAAATAGGAGAAATAAAATTCATTACACAAAAAATTAACAATGCCCAAATTGAGTAGGGGGCCATACATGTACAAGAGAGGCGAAACGCAACCCGGAGGAATTTGTGGTAAACTTCCAGCTTGAAGTAACGAAAATCAACAAATGAGCAATAATGACTAAACATAGGCACGTAACCACGATGTTAAAAACCCTATGTTCACGGACCGGACAAACAAGATGCATGCCGCGAGAATCAACTCTAGCGTGTGTTTTCCATGTATAACACGCCTTCCATTGATTGACATATGAATAAAAATCAGCCCCGGTGTTGCTTAAAATGAAAACAAACTGAAGACCCCTAATGATGTTTTGGGTTGCTTAAACATTTTTGAGTGGTCAAAAGTTATACAACCGCTTCAACAATTTGAAAAACTTGGAAAGCACCTATTTTATTTATTTTTTTTTTCTCCTAGTGCCCCGGCTACCTTTTAAAATAAACGCACGAATCAACCAAAGAGATTAGATGTTTGGACATAAGCTGATTTCCATAACTAGCCCATTATTGTAATTGTAAACTCATTATACTGGTCCGCCCACTGCAACCACCCCTTATGCACAATACAATTTGAATTATATTATAGACCAATACCAATGGCATCAGTATCCTGTAAAAGTGATAATTTTGTTAACAATGTTCATGGTAGCTGATGCGACTTGTAAAGCCGAATAATATCCATCCAAAGTCCACTCGAACCTCTTCATATTCTAATTGTTCACTTGACGGTCAATCTCCCTCACCTTAATATTGCTGTATCAAGCCTAGATATTGAGTATCGTCCTTCAGATTGTTCCACTACGACTACCGCTAAACACGTAATACTTTCCGGGTTGGCCAATAATTTGAGTACACAACAGTAGCGCGTGATTAGCTTGGGGGCTTTTTTGATTTTTTGGAAATTCCCACATCATTCCTGGCTTGTTACACAACAACTTGACGCATATCACGGGCGTAACAAGAGAAAAAGGCGATCGTCCCGTTTGGCGAAATGAAACTTTAGTACAGTATGAGAACGCATTTGTTTTCCCTTTCTCGACGCCAACGGGAGTTAGTACTGTGTAACCGAATCAAATCATCTGTTAAGAATTCTGTGGCTAATTGTAGGCTCCATAAAAGCAAAGTAATCTTAGAATTCTGCGATGTAGAAACTAGGAGTATGAGACGTGCGCTATTAAAACTTCGATTTCTGCTAATTTCATTATTCGACAAACGGCCGAGCCGTGGATTTTTTTTTAAACCATGACTGACAGTCTAATATATATAACCAAATGAATCGAAAACCATAGTTAATGAAATAACGATGTAAAAGGCAATGGATGAGCTAGATTAGCAAAAGAAATGTCTTTAAAATTTCTTTTCTGCCAACCGACACACACCCAAGTCAAACGTAAAGGCAACAGTTGAGGTAGAACGGCAAAAATTTTCTGCAATAATCTACCACACCTCTTACATCTACGCTGACAGAAAGCCCTAATGACATTGTAAGATAGAGAATACAAAAGCCGGCTCGGGACAACCCGAATTGGTTGCTAACGATGCGAAGATTGGGTGTACCAAACGCTCATGCAATAACAAAGAACAGAAAGCGCCGGGTGAGTGAGCATTGGAAACGAGGAATAAAGCTCTGGAAGCTATGATGGCGAGCCAAAGCGACCATATTCTCTGCTGCGGGTAAATTCATTTTCTTTGATTTAACATCAGCACATGTATTTTATTATTAGACTAAATCAATGAATGTTATCATTATTTTTCCTAAGTCACCGACTGGTGAGTACATTGTGAAACATTTCGGGCCTACATGGAACCAACGAAGGTGAACAGACTAGTTGAAAATATACTACTTGGACATTTCATGGTAAACATCACTGGGATACCTCGGTCACTGAGATATGATCTAAACCAGGGCATAAGAGTATTGCCCGTGATACCGAAACTGGTTTCCAGCCTTAATCAAATATCATGGGTCAATGCTATCAAGGCTGCGCTAAGTCAAGCAGTATGAGGTAAAGCAGCCTTTCTAATCTGGAAGACAAGGGCAGTTCTCAGTGGAAGGTGAGCTCGGGGCGGTGGCAGCCAAGCCTCATTCACTTTATCAACTCACCAAAAATGTCAAAAGACATTACATCAATACTTAGTGCAAACCATAAACCAATTTGGGTGTTTGATGTGGGCGGGTCATGTGTGGTTCCTATGACCTACATACTAACCTCACCCTCGTTCGGTAATTCATAAACAAAAATTTCAGAAAAAACCCTCCAGTGAGTTGTTTCTCAACCCAACGGTTTGGAATAAGACATATTCCTTGACAACATAAAAAAATTGTGAATTTTTCGTCAAGATTTCGCTTTTACGTTTTAAACAAAACCAATTGTGGATTTCTTGGCCCACGCCTCTGGTGAGCCTTTTTGTATGCTAATTGAAAAGGCTCACCGACATCATGATCGCCGACACTGTATATACTACCTAGCGTGATGCGGCCTTCTCAATCAATTTGGCAATATACTTGATATTAGTTACTGGCTTATCTTCTTTAAGTACAGAGATAAGCATATGTGAGGAAATTTGCTTGAAAAAAAGGAGAACTGGTTACTATCCTGGTGATGATAGGTAATAAACATTTCAAGTTCTGTTTAATGAGCCAGGAAGAAGTGTGTCCCACAGGCCTTGGTTGGCCATTTGGGAGGGAAACTTCTGAGATAGAGAGTCCTTTAAATCTTGTCATATGGTATTTACAATCCCTATCTGCCTGAATAGATTCAGCGCTGACAGTCATATTTTACCTAATCCTTTCAACCTCATCAACAAAAAAAGTCAGGAAATCTTTGGCAAGATCAGCGTCAGAGTTAGCGCTGGGTAAAGTCCTTGAAGATGAATACTAAAGACATTCAATGTTAAGAACATGTCCTTAGTGCTACAACAAAGATATTTGTCAGTAAAAAAAAGTTTAGCTTCAACAATTGAGCTGAGTTTGTCTTTCTCTATAATAAGCGAGTTATAGTCAACATCACAACGTGATTTGCCCCATCTACGCTCAAGACGCCTCCGAACCCGCCTCTCCTCGTGAATCTTACTATTCAGGGGCGGATCCAGGATTTGAAAAACGTCAAAATTACCGGGGGCTGAAGGCTGAAACTAGCCCAAAATGGGCTGATTTTGCAAGATTTTGCAGAATTACCGGGAGGCGCGCGCCCCCTCCGCCCCCTCCCTGGATCCGCGCCTGCTATTATACCAAGGAAGGCGAGTCCTGATGGTATGACAATAGGGCAGAGTTCACCCAGAACAGATGTAATGGTTTAGTAATAATCACACAGTGTATCGAGATCATCACAATCGACAGGCAGGCGATCATTGAGGAGAGAATAACAAAAATCCCGCACGGCTTTTACTCCGCATCTACCAAGGTGGTGGTTACCCAGTGAACTTTCCTCCGGTGCGTTAAAAAGTTTTCGTAAAAAAGCTTCCAGGTGATCAATTTCTCAACTTTTTCGGTCATTTTAACGAAAGAAAATGTGAATTTAGCACCTTCACCGGGGTTAGGGTATGTCGTCAAAGTCGAAGTGTAGAGGATAGTTGCCACCCAATATTACACCCTTGAAGAGTTTGCTTTTGGGCCCAAGGTCCCTGGTTCAAAATCTCACTGGGGCTACTTGCTGGATTTATTCTATAGGTACTCGATTCTGGATTTAAAGGGGGATGGCCCGATGGAAGGATATGAAGTTTTCATTTTGATAGATTGGCCTTCACCCCAAAACCCCATCTGTAAAGTTTCGCGCCAATATTTCAATCCGTTTTCATGTGAGAGCTAAAACGTGATTTTGTAATCCCATGCATAGAGTACTGTGTAAAATTAATATTGGTCGACCAAAATGGGGTACATTTTCGCTCATAACTTCCAAACCAAACATCCCTTGGCCCTAAGATTTCACAGCGTAAATGAGAAAAATAGTAGCTTTCTTCTGATACCAAAATGTTGACCATTCCGGTAAAATCTGGAGCTTCTGGGGAGGAGGCTATTAGCGATCGGGCCATGGACCTTTATTTGAAAAGGAGCTATTGATTAAACTCGAAATTTCCACTCTCTTCCTGATTCATTCGATATGGGCTTATGAACCATGAAAAGCTCACAATACCCATTGTGGGTGTGTTTCGTTATATCAGGGCACTGTTTAAGCTGCTGCCATTTTAAAAATTGGTTTGTTTCTGTCTACATTTCTTGTTAAAAGCTGACTCAGAGATTTCCCGAGGAGGGCGCCCTCAATTTTCAAACAAATCGGGGTTTTGCATATGCATAATGCTTGTCCCTATACTAATCACTGTGTGCAACAGCTAAGCTCAAATCGAAGTCCTTCATATAGAAAATATCCGGAATTTTTGTTTTACACAGTATCCTATCCCAGGTCAAAATTCCAGTTGATCCCAGCTGAACTGGTTTCAACTGGAACCAGTTGAAATCCAGTTGATCCCAGTTGAATATCCAGTTGAATCAGTTGATTCCGTGACGGAAAATGGAACAATTTTCAACTAGGTTTTTACTGACCAGTTGAACTCAGTTAAGACCAGTTACAAACAGTTAAAAACAGTTGAAACCAGTTAGTTCCGTCACGGAAAATGGAACAACTTTCAACTGGGATCAACTGGAATTTTGACCTGGGATGGCACTGTTATCTATACATACATGTTTACTGCATGAAAACGAAAACTTAGATTCATCTCAAACTTTGAATAGAGCCATTCAGGTGAATTGACTTTAGTTTCCGTTGACATTTTCAATTATACACCAAAATAAATTATTATTTCAAAATCTCTTTAAAGCGGCACTGGGCATTTCACAAAATATGACATTTTTCAATTTGCTCTCAAAATGATAGTTAGCCTAGGGCCATTGGAAAGAACCAGAGATATATTTTACACACCACAAAATAAATATCCCAAAACAGATGGACATTGATATGGAGGATAAAGACATCCAGGTAATTGTAAGACCAACTTTAAGTTGTCCATAACTTTAATCAACAAAAATGTGTATATACATGAATATTTTGACCTCGTACTCACTGATATCTTAAAATCACAAAGGTTATAGACGATCAAAACAGTGTGCATAGGTGGGAAAAACATGCATACGGCTCGTGCGTGTTCTGGTGTTAAACGCCATTTTCATCGTTGCTGAATTTAACGTCCGCCGGCGACGCTAAATTATAAAATCGTTCTGTTTACCATAAGGAAGCTGATTAGTTCTTAATCATTGTCGGTGAGGTCTTTTGTATATAAAAAGCCTTACAACCATGTACAAATATCGATTGAAAAATCTGAGGACGCACTCTTTTTCAACTGTGCCAGTGTCCTCTTAAAGGAAATATGTCAAGATTTTGTCAAGACTCAGTGTGACTTAATTCATACAATATATGTACATACCTCACGAATTCCGAAAAAATAATTACAATTGATGTAAAATTAACAAAATAGAGCATTTAATTTGTGCTTTTTTGACATACGAAGAAAAACGGGCGGATTTTTCGCACGCTTCATTGATCAAAAAGCGCCCAATTTTGCTCTTCCTCGTGACGTCAAAGTGATGACCAAAAAACATCGTGTTGACTCGAATTCTTATTGCTGACACTGTAATATTGATGGATATGAAGAGTAAATAATAAAATTAGAAAACTAAGTTCGTTAGAATGACATATTTGTTTCATTTCGTTGTGTTTTAAGTATATTAAGTGGCAACACTGCGATATGATGGTCACACCGACGTAAATTATCCCGCTGGTCATCACCTTGACGTCACCATTTGCCTGCGATGTGGATTGTCGGAATCGTTTTCCAGTAAGCTATTGGGCGGACAATTAAAAGGGCAAAATACTCACAACTGTCGACAAGTTTCAACTTATTTGATTTATATGTAATCTACGTTACTTAAGCTTCCATCCATTACCAAATTTTCCAAATATTCAGAATCATGACATATTTCCTTTAAAAAAAAAGTGCTGATATACTTAGTTGGACCCTCGTAAGAGTGCCGACATAAGTATCTCATTAAAAAGCTTTTTTATGGTTTAAAACTCTAGTTTTATGTAAAACTAGTCAATTGCAAGGCTGAAAACTGCTGAACAATCCAATAAATTGCTATTTTTTGCATGAAATGCATTTTGCCTATTTTCTGTGGAAAATGCAATGCCCGACCCGCCGACTTATGACGTCATTGTAACGTCATATTAGGTATGTTGGTAATATTTTATTATCAGTGGAAAGGAAAGGACAATTGCTATGCACTGTATTCAAAATCGTTTAAGATTCGGATACTTAATAAAAGAATTCTGAGGGTTCCCCACTCCACTCCGCGCTGCTTGGTAAGGCGCGAGGGTTAACATACAGAAAAGAGCACATGACAGTGTGATGCATCCAAATACCAAATAGGCTGGGAAGAGAAAGTTCTGAACAATCTCATCAAGCCGGGTTATTATGACATTAACGGGTGTGTACCATGGTGTTGTGTGTTATGTTCCCTGGAACATGTGACAGAAACCCTAAATAAACAAAGTACACAAGAAACGTTTAGAACATAAACATCAACCACACATAGCATCGAAGTCACTGAGAAAGACAAATTGGCCAGGCGTAATACAGATTTCATCAAGGAAATGCTCAAACCAGTAAAGTAAGAAGTAATGGTAGTAGACGGTGGGGGTGGTACACCTCGACAATGACAGACTCAGTGGAAAGTGGAAAAAGAAAGTTCAATCAAGATTTTCTGTTTTGAATAAAGACCGATACCACCATGTTCATCCTAATTGCCACGGGGATGGTGATGAAAATCATAGCTTTTATCTTCATATTCTGTGTGACAAAGAATCCTCATTTAACACTTAAGTGACCAGGGGTTGTTCACTCCCGTTGGTGCCCAAAGGGGGGGGGGGGGTGGATTCCATGGAACCCCCACCCCAAGGAAACCACTTTCCCGGGGGAATTTTTTGTACGAAATTTATACCACATTGAAGGTCATAAAACAACCCCACATCAGCAAAAAAAATGGAAATTTTTTATTTTGGATGCAAACTAGGGGCAAAACATGTTTTCAAAACACGCGAAAATTGGGAAAAAGGAAAAAGAGGAAAATTCAACTGGGCCTTGCGCGCTTACACCAAACATTTGGAAAACTTATTTTATGTGATATCTATTCTAGAAGACCCAAATTACATATATGTAAAACAAAACTAGCAGTTTTAGGGAATCTGTATTTTACGGGTGTTGCAAAAACACGTCATTTTCCCATAGAGTTTGTACAGTAACGGTTGGGCAACATCCATGATGAAATTGTTTGTTTTCAGCACATAAAGGGTTAATTTTTTAATGTTACTAATAATGGTTACGACATGTATATGTGAACTTATATCAGCAAAAAAAATTTGCTTTGGTTCTTGGTTTCTTATTCTTATTTTTAAAAATATTCTGAAATGGACTTCGTTCGTTGCCCAAGGGGGGGAGGGGGTTCCATGGGAACACCCACCTAATTAACTCATTAACGGCTAATTGGTCGATTTAATTTTAATTTTAAAAAAAAAAAAAAACGCATTTAAAAGTCCGACAATTACAAAAAATTTTGGCGCAAAATCCCACGCGTTAATAGCGGCCAGCGCGAAAGGAAAAAAAGGGACATCGCCGGATAAGGAATGGGGACGCCCTCTGAGTTTTCATGAAAGCAGATGAACTTGAAACATTCCGCCTTATAAAGGGCCCAGTCCAAAGTTTAACTCTTACCAGTTTTCAAAAATCCCACTGTAACATCATAAATGTCCCTCAAAGACGCGTTTTTATGTAAAATTATTAAACACTAAAAAAAAAAAACCGCAAAAATTTCAAAAATTGAACCCTTTCCCCCCCAAGAACCACGATACCGCTTTGCAAGGATGTGCGTGTATATTATTAAGCCAATATATACGCGTGCATTCTGGTTCTTGGGGGGAAAGGCCTCATTTTCTTGCATTTTTGGTTTTTTCTGGGGGGCCGAACACTAAAAGGGAATTGCCAATAAACACAACAACATATTACATATACCATGCAACAATCACTATGTGGTAAGGTATGCTATCTACCAAAGGGCTCCGTTCAGAAGCCTTTAATGGGCACATGTTAACGACAGCTGACATTGCATATCTGGGTAATCATAAATCATACTAAAAGACAAGGTGATGTATTTGTTCAATACAATGGTGAATGAAAGCTATTGAACTGTGCCATGGGAATTGTGATTTTATTAGCTCATAGCGCTAGCTAGCTGGCCTATGATGAAAATAGCGCGGTGCATGGGCCATTGGGTTGTATTCCAGAGTCTGCTTTGTTGTGAAGAAGGTTATATAATCCAAATCTCCGTAGCATAAGCTAATGGTATTTGGCGGTATTGTTATGAAGGGCTGCCTCGTGTATCCTCTTTGTAGCTTATAAAGACAAAAGGCATGTATATTCGGCACTACAACCCTATACACAAAGGGGCAGCTATGCAACATCTTCGGTTCTTCATTTAAGTAAATAAATGGTAATTGGAAGGGAGGAATACTCTAAGCTTTGCGTTTTTCCAGAGAGCATGCCCTGAACTTCTCAGGACTTTGTCATTTTTTCTTGATACAAATGATTTGGGATAAAAAACACAGTGTCGTCATGTTAAAGTAGTTGTTAAAAAACCAACTCAAACGGATGGTGAAATACTAAATATTATGATTATAGAGGGCCTCATTCTCTCCTTATCCGGCGATTTGTCCTTTTGGGGGCGTCCCTAGGAACCCCCCGTGGTCACTTAGTGTTAATAGTCAAATTTACATACGGTAGTAATGGTGAAAACCTTTAAAGGTCATGACCATTTTCAAGGGTTTACATGGATATTTACATAGACAAACAAACAAACAAACAAAAAACCTTTCCGTTTAAAGTTTCAATCATTTCTAAATAATTGCTTACCCTCTATTAAATCGTCCCAGATTCCGTTTCCGAAACAGTTGAGTACACGGGCGCTGTAAAGGGAAGCATCAGTGGCAATACCGTATGTCTGTCCTGCGGCAGATCCGGCAACATGTGTCCCATGGCCATTGCAGTCATTGCCTTGATTCTATAAATGGAACGGATCTATTTGTTACAATTAGCCCATAAAACCAATTATGTGTACAGGGCTTAAAAATCGAGTTTGTTACACCCAGTTGGGGATTAATTAGGTATGTTTCCACCGTACTTATCATTTCAAAAGGGCCGCCATAAAGAATAACATTATAATTTCATTAAAGATGGGAACTTTGTTCCGGAAGAAAAACAATAAGGTTTCATTTCCTGAAGTGGGCTCACACATGTAAGCGTCCAAGATGGCCGCCGTAAGGAGGCGTGTTTTTTTCATGAACTTTAAAGGCTGACTCAGAAATTTCCAGATGAGGGTCCTCAATTGTCTTTTGCATGTTCATAATGCTTGTCCACATACTACTCACTGTGTGAAAAAGCTAAGCACAATATGCCCTTCGTATGGAAAATCACAACTTTGTAACGAAATCCCGGTGTGGCAGCAGATATAGTCCTCCGGACTCACAGTCCGCCTACAACGGTGAAGATTTAGAATAGCGCAATCCATTAAGTTGACTCTTCACGCAACATTAGTTCCAGGCTTTATTCCGTTGTCGTCTATGGAGCCCGGACTATGGCTCCTGCCGGACAATATCCCCTTTTACACCGGGCCCACCTGCAACGTGGACTATGAGTCCGGAGGACTATATCTCCCGCCACCACCCGGCAGCAGAGGAAAAGAAGAAGCCGGTGGGGCAAGTCAGAAACAAAGAAAATATTTGATGTGCTCGAAAGAACGTTGGATGCAGATTACATTTCCCTTCTACATATCGTGAGCTTAGAATAACAAGGTTCCAATTGACATTTTAGTATAGGGCAGTGTGTTGATGGTTTCAGATTTGTTGGCTTTTATGCTACAATTAGAAATTTTAGTCTTAAAATGTACATAATGGTCCCAGGAATCCCAATCAAATTGTTACCATTTTTTAATCCCTTTGGTGGACATCTTGGATTTCAAAATGGCCGCCATTTTTAACATATTTTCTCAATATCTGGACATCTGAGCAACACAGAAGGTTCAAATTGGCGCCAATACCCGTGTTTGTCATATGAAGGAACATAAATATTACATTCAGAAAGTCGCAGACTGTTTTGAGGGCACATGTGGTCCAGTGGATACAACGACCGCCTAATGACCCAAAGGTCCTAGGTTCGAGTCCCATTGAGGCCAATGTGTTGTGCACTTGCCTCTCTCCACCCAGGTGCTAAATGGGGAGCTGTTATAGGAATATTGTCCATTGTGCGCCGCCCAAAGGTATGAGTGTTCCTTGGGCATTTGTAAGGCAGCTGACATATTCTAGTAGCAGAGGAATAAATGTAAAGCGCTTTGATACATTGTGAAAAGGCGCTATATAAATGTCGATATTTTCTAAGGGACGATCTAGAATTTCAAAATGGCCGCCATTTTCAGCATATTTTGCTTAATATCTGGACCTCAGAGCAACAGAAAATTCTTTAAATTGGTGGCAATACCCGTGCTATTGATGCTTGTATAGCATCCAGAAAGTCGTAGATTTGTTTTCCTAAATGTGGTCTCCTTGGAATTTAACACAAGGATGCCATTTTGACATAATTTTGAAAATATCCGGACTTCTGAGCAACATAGAAAATTGCTGTGCCAAATTGGTGCCAAAAACAATATTTGTGATGCCATGGATTTCAACAATGATAGCCAGAAACGATGTTTATTTTCGCAATATTATTTTGCCAAATATCTTGACTTTTAAACCATGGAAAATAAATCTTGAAATTATGATATACTAATATGTTTATGGTCATATAGATCAGTTCAGTTCAGTTTTTATTCTTTTTTATTCTAATCTTCCGTGAATGCACAATAATATAGAAAATACAATATATTAATAAAATAATCGATATATAATTGAGTAGATCCAAAGGAGAGGACAGATTGATATATACAATTTATAATAATGAAGGCAAGATACTATCAATTTATTAAAGAGCCTGATATATCATACTAGTACAACTGTATTACAGTTGGGGAAAACATTTAAGATCAATTATGAATGGTGATATAACTCACTAGAAAAGTTATTATAAGGGAGGAAGATGGGTATATCGAATTTAGGGAGTTTGTTGGACTTGTTGGTGAAGTGAATATAATGTTTTAACATTGAGCAAGAGCTTATTAGCTCTAAACCAATTTGTGACATGAAGCATTTCAGCGTTTACGGTGTTGATGAGGGTATCTATGCTTGGGTGAGAAAGGAATTGTATTGATGTCTTCTGCAAATAGGACACAAGAAAGAAGGTCAGAAGAGTGGGTAATATCATTCACATAAAGAAGGAAAAGAAGAGGAGCATTGAACAGGAGGACGACCAGTAAATTGTTGCCAATTGGAAGCGCTAAGAGCGTTCCACGAATACCATAGTGAGAAAGCTTGGCTAAAAGAATAGGATGATCGAAGGTGTCGAACGCCTTTGCTAGGTCAAGGAAGATACCGATGGTAAAATGATCAATTGAAAGAACAGAAGAAATTTTATCATATATGTCAAGAAGAGTTGCCTGAAGCCATATTGATTGGGGTGAAGGATATTTTGGGAAGAGAGGAAAAAGTCAAGCCTATTGTAAATCAGACTTTCAAGGATTTTAGAGAAACATGGTAGAAGTGAAATATGGCGGTAATTTGAAATGGTATATGCGGATCCTCCTTTTTGAACACTGTAATAACTTTATCAATTTTCGGATCAGCAGGTAAAAAGGGAAAGATTGAAGACGTGAGCAAGTGGCTGACAGATGACTCATTACCATTCCTAAATTTGTGAGAAAATATCGAGAATTTCCTTTGGTGATGTTGGATTGAAGAATACTGCTTTTTCAAAGGGTGCCTTTAGACAATCATGGAGGCTTGATTGAGAATGAATTTGGCTGGCTAAATTGGGGCCGATTTCAGCAAAGGGTCAGAAATCTTATTAGAACCATTAATGAAGTATGTAGGATTAGATACTTTATTTTTTTGCCAAGGATGTTGTTAATAGTTATCCACGTGTTTTTAATATTGTTTGTATAAGAGTTAAACTTATTTCACAGTGTAACTTGTCAATAAATAAAGCAGTCTGTGTGTATAGATTTTCAGCCAATCAGCACCTCTGAAAAGAAACACACCCCTGCTGCATGAATTTTGTTAATGATATTTTCCTCCACGGAGTACCTATTTTGAACCAATATTATTAAAGCTGTGAATTATTTTGTAAAACTTTCACATTATTTTCTTAAAGTTGAATGTCAACTATAAAATAGTACTACTCTCATATGCCGACCTTTGTTCAATTTTGCCGACTGTTGCTAATAAAATTGACTTCCTGTTTGTTGTCAATGTCTCATTTTATCAAGCAGTGTGTGTAGTATATACCAATGCAGTGTGTGGTGTATATTTGCTCAACCATTGTGCCCGGCTCAGATAGCGTGACAAGATATTGATTTTGTTATAGCCGCTGTGCACAAGGTCAGTTAGTGTGTTGACCTATGCTATAATCATGTGGTTTTCTTGCTTTTAAACAAAGAACAAATATAATAATATGTTCTGGCCCTTCTCAGCTTGCATTTTAAAAATACAACTAGTTAACAGGACATATTTTCACACAATTTACAGTATTTTATATCCAGAATATTATGTGTGATAAAATTGTGTTACTTGTGTTAGATGTACGAGCCTGCTACAATTATTTATTGAAGATACACTATCAAGTTACACTGTGTATTTGTGAAATAAGTTTTGCGCGATATTTTAATTAGATGCGTTAATTTATTTCTGTAATGAATGTAGTATAATTCTAGTATTTATTGATCTTATGATGCCTCTAGTGATCCGAAGTTTAGCCTCTTTAAGTTTGTTTATTTTCATTTTAATATTGGGTAAGTGTTTATCATATAAAGTTGAGAATTTAGAGATAAACAGTTTATAAGAATCATCAGCAGAGTCACAGTTCGTTATATCATTCCAGTTTACAAAAACAAACTGAACTGAAAGATAAATCACTGTATCATATTAAAACTGACCAATTTCTTCCTCTTGATCACAACTGCCAATTTGACGCGTGGTGTTGCAGCAATACATGAAAACATGCATAGCATTTGCAGAGCTCTGTCCATTTCAAACCAATTTTTTGCTAGTGCATCACATATTGTAGACTAACTAAAACTCATTGTTTTGTTGTCTCCCAGAGACATGTAGATCATTACTTATTGCATAACTCGGAGTAATACAGAATTCTCCAAGACCCTTAAATATTACACCTTTCCATCTGCGTCACATCCGATCCAGCATTCCCCGTTCTCTTTTCACCCTTTTGAACCCCAAAGTCATCTCAGGGGGCCGGGATCACGCGGGCAATCTACATTGGATAGGGCAAGCAAGTATGTGTCTGGGAAACAACATGCGGATGGATTCGCACAGAAGTCAGTCGTTTCAACAGCAATATGCCAATGGGGCTGCGACAAGTCTCCAGCCTGCCAATGTGGCTCTCCATCACAGACTGCAGATCACATTCTCAATAAGTGCCCTACCATTAGCCCACCTAACCGGTGATACAGACCTCTCAAACCCCAACCAATCAACAGTGAGCTGGCTCCACCAAATTCAAAACATTTAGCTGCTGCCTCATAAGAAGATATACCTGGTCTACTGACATGTTAAAGGTATAAGAATATGCGCATAGAGCTAGTACAGTATCCAATAGCCTTAACCTAATGAGTACAAATTTTAAAAGCACAAACCCTGCAGGTGCGCATGCATACTCACGGGCAGTTGACGTCGCATGTCACCTCATCTATAGAATTCGAACTTGTTGTTTGGGTTAACATAATTTATTAACATTTTTAGCCAAAAACCTGGCGAAAATCGCATGTTTCTAGCATTTCTAGCTCTAACGGAATGTTTCCTATACTCCGCTTTTTCAGGGAACACTTAGGACGTCATAGAGACATATGGGATGTTGGTATATATCTCATTTTTGGTGGATAGAGGGGACCAAAAGCTATACTTCTTCTTCAGCCGTTTTCAATCCACTGCTGGATGAAGGCCTCAGTATGATGTCTCCAGTTCTCTCTCTCCCTTGCATATTTGTACCAATTAGTTTCATTCCAGAATTGTTGTATTTCATCTCTCCATCTCTTTCTTTGCCTACCTCTGTTCCTTTTTCCATCAAGTGGTGTCCATATAGTAGTCAGTGTGCTCCATCTTTCATCTCCCCTTCTAGTGATATGGCCAGCCCATGTCCATTTACGATGTTTGATTACTTCCATTATGTCCCGTACCTTTGTCTGTTCCCTTATCCATTTATTAGTTTTGTGATCTTTGTATGTTATGTTAAGCATACTTCTTTCCATGTTATGTTGAGCGGCTGCTAACTTTCTTTCCATTTTAATTGTTAGCGTCCATGTTTCTGATGCATATGTCATTGATGGGAGAATGCATTGGTCATACACTTTCCTTTTTAAGCACAATGGTAGATTACCCTTCATGATGTGGCTGTATCTGCCAAATGCTTTACATAGGTATTTTTTGTACCATACAACAAATCATGACCCTTATTATAGGAAATCTCATAGTGGGACCGTCGGGACCGAGTGGATCAGCCCCCCCCCCCCCCCACCATCACCACAATGGGTGTGGGATGTTGCAAAGCATAGCTTGGTTCGACTATGTTAATTATCATTTTTTTGAACTCCCAGTTATTAAAAACATGTTGCTCAGAACCAAAGTTATAGGGTAAAATCCCTTGGAAATGGCGGCCATTTTGAAATCCAAGATGGCGCCAAACGCTTTTCAGAAAAGAAAATGCGACCAATACTTTTCTGTTACCTGGATGTCTACTCTATCCAATGACACCAAAAAACCATCGAAATGATACGACCACTATTATAGAAAATCTCAAATGGGGTCTGAGGTATGGGCAACGCCGTAATAACGACCGCCCCCCCCCCCAATCATGGGCGAGGGGTATTGAAAACATAGCTTTGGCCAACAAATTTGACTTCCAATGTTGCTCAGAACCAAAGATATAGGTTAACATCATTTTGAAATGGCGGCCATTTTGAAATCCAAGATGGCGCCCAAACGCATTTCAGAAAAAAATGCGACAATACTTTTCTAATACCTGAATGTCTACTCTATCCAATGATACCAATAAAGCATCCTTAGCCAAAAAAATGCAAATATACAATACGATCCTACACTATCCCAGATACGCCCCTGGTAAGTTAGCTTTAACACTTAGTCTAGTTGCTCGAAGGCCAGAGCAAGCAATACAACCCATTGGGAGTTTGGTTACACGCTCGTCAATAGACGGTGACAAGGACAAAGAGTTTTTTAAATATGGTAAACTTAAATTGCGACAAATTATTTCGTGTTATTTTGCATGTTTTAACCCAATATTATTACTTTAAAATGTTATTTTTACAGAGTGAATCAAAATAAAACTGTGCATTAAAAAACACAAAATTTGACCCTGACTTGTTTACTCAACTGTGACGCAGTTGATGTTTTCATAATCTGCATATCTTTGACTTTCTATGCTCAAAATGAAGGAAGTTGATGAAGAAATGAGGTATATATGAAAGATTTTTGCGGCTAATCCATTTTCCTTCCTTCCTCCCATTCCAATGGGTTTACGGCAGTAACCCATATTGAATAGATATAGCATTGGTGGAGTCAATAAACCCTACATTCAGGAAATATTTTTTTTCCTTCACAAGAGGCTTACACATTATTTTACTTGAATGTTTGCTTTGGTTGTTTAGAGATAAACCGGCTATCAGAAGATTTTAGTTGATGTCTTTCGGACTTTGGGTTCAGAAACGTTTTCTGTAAATAATTGGAATTAAAATTTAAAATTAATATCGCAACGGTTTTTTCAAGCGGAATACAAACCTTCTATGGTTCACTTTGCTCCCAAGTTTCGTTTTGGGTTAAACGCCATGAAATCTTGCTTGAACCAAAGTAAACTGTGGTCTACACCAGCTATCTTGACTTTCTTATTGGAGAAATTGAACATTTTACTCAGCATTTTCTTTGTAATCTCCGGATCTCTTTATAATCATTCAATACTCTCCCACCTTCATTGTTTAACAATACTTAGGTGTTAAGTGTTTTTACTCAATCACTGCTGAATACCATCTTCCTCTAGGTAAACGATGCCATCTTTGGTTTTGGCTCAAAATCGGGCAAACAGGATTTTACGTCTCTCACAGCAAAATAGGCATACATTCTTCCTCGAAGTCCAAATGAACGCCAAATAAACGTGTTCTGAAACCTGTTCATCCTCTTTATAACCAAAGCCAAGGCACTTGAGCAAAATTAAAAAAAATTTTTTTTTTGTGTTTTCCTTCACCATTTTAATTATTTTTTTTATTCTGAATGTAGGGTTTTTTTACTTGAGACCACACTGTAAGACCTCACTCGTATTGTCCGATGATATCTAAAACACAAACCAAATTAAGCGATTTTTCAAGGTAAACCTCCTGTGCTATTCCTATATTTTCTTCCTTTGTCCATTACTGTTTGTTAGCTCTCCTACCGGGTGAGTAAAAAAATGACCCTGATTGTGTCCGCCATTTTGATGTTCAGTAACATATATCTAACATAATGTGATAACATCTGACGCCTGAGTTCATTATCTTTAATTTCTGCAAAGATCATTCACATCGGACTTAGGTATAGACCGAGTTTTTTACAGTCCTTTGAATGAAGCAGGTCCGGTTTTCTGCACTCTGCACTGTCCACGGAATCACATTTTGCTTAGTCGGGGGCGCCGTGCTTCAAATGGGAATCCGTGGATAGGGTGAAACTGGACTCTTGATTCAAAGAACTGTACTCAGCCTATATTTAAAACCGATGGGGAATTACTTAGCAAATTAAAGTAATGAAATAGGCTTTTCCGATGATACACATACGTTTTTAATATACAATTCTTTAAAACTCAAAATGGGCGCGCAATCGGGGTCAAGTTTTTTTTTATCACCCTGTATAAAAATTACGGCATTAAAATTATTAACGCGTTCAAAAGCGGAAGTGGAATACCCGCTTGTGGAAGCCCGAACACGAACAAGTTAGACGCTAGAAGTAAATCCAAAATTCTAAAAATCCCCTCATTTGGTTGTACTTTTTTTCTGACTCGCCCTGTATTACTAAAATATCAATTCACCTTTGTGGGTTTGTTTGTTTGTGTTTTATCTTTGTGGGTTTGATTGTCCGGCTATGAGTTTCGCCGTCCTTTACTACGGATTGATTGGTATGATGGTGAGCTATGATGTGCGAGGTTTGTGGTAACGTTTTCAGGGGTATTTTGGGGTCAAACGTCAGCCAGCAGGGTCATTATCGGGTAACCTGGTCGTTGCTTTGACGATGATATGGAATTTTAAGTATGGGGTAGAGTTTTCGCCTACGAGTTTTTGTGGCACGTTTCGAGGGGTCATTTTGGGGTCAAAGGTCACCCAAGGGTCGTTATCTTGTAACTTGGCCGTGCTTTGACGTATGGATATGATTTTTGGTAATGCTGGTAGAGCTTCGCAGTACGAAGGTTTTGTGTCACTTTTTTCGTTGTCGAGGTCATTTCGGGTTCAAAGTCATCAAGGGTCGTTTTCGGGTAACTTGGCCGTTGTTTGACGTAGGAAGGAATTTTGGTATGGTGGTAGAGTTTCGCCGTACGAGTTTTTTGTGGTCACGTTTTCGAGGGGTCGTTTTGGAGTCAAGGTCTCCAGGGGCGTTAGCGGGTACTTGGGACTTGGCCGTGCTTTGACGTTGCACTTGAATTTTGGTATGGTGGTAGAGCTTCGCCGTCCGAGTTTTGTGGCCGTTTTCTGATGGGTCATTTTGGGGTCAAAGGGTCATCCAGGCTGCGTTATTGGTAATTTGGTGGTCGTTTTTATGTAATGTGCTTAGTGGTTACATTGATTCATACATTTGAATTTAAGATTATCTTCAAAGTTTTTTGGATGTTTTTTTTTTTTGCATATAAACAATATTGCCACAAATAACACTGTCCTAATACACGTGATATTTTTCTTACCCAGTCCACAGTCATTCACAGTTCAGTTTCAAATCTTTATAACGGTTATGTACAGGGTGTTTTCCGAAATAATTACACCCTACTATTGGTGACCAATAACTTTCAAAGTGAGTATCACATTTGATAAATTTTAAACAACTTAACACTTAACTGCAATAAGGAGGGGGGGGGGTTCCTTAGGGACCCATTTTTTGTTTTTTCGGTCGGCGTTTTTTTAAACACTGCAATTATATTTGGTTTTATATTTTTTGTATTTTGTCTAACTTTTTTTTTTTTAAGTAAGCGGTTGCATTGGTGAAAAAAAAAATCCATCGCGTCGTTTTACGTTAATTAGCATGGGTCCCCAGGATCCCCCTCCCCCCCCATGCACTAACGGAGTGCCCATGACAAAAATTAAATCTTAATTATTAGAGTACTGTATTTGATTTTCATATGCATACACCTAGTGGCATAAACAATAAATAATCAAAAATTCTGGAATATAGTAGGGTCAGGCCATGTGTCATATATTTTTATGTACATCGTATAGCAGTTTACTGTAGGAACCTATGTTAAATTAAACAAGTAACTAAAAATATAAAGCTTATAAAATGGCACGAAACATTTCTAGTTTGTGCTTACTATGTTAAATATAGTTCATCCTTCCCATTTTAAAAAGCAATCAGCAAATTCGTAGAAAATGCAGAAACGAATTAGTGTCTTTTTCGCACATTTTGTCGTAAAATTAAAATCAATTTTTTTTCAGTTTTTATTTCTTAATTGTTGATGTCTTCGAATCCTTCTAACATATGGTGGATTTCATCTAAAACTTCCTTGTTATATAATGAATGGGTCCCTAGGAGCCCCCCTCCCCCACCCCCTTATGCACTAACGGAAGTGCAAACCCCTTATGCAATTAAGTGTTAAACCACAATTATTTTTCAATATTTTAATGTAAACAGCACTCGATTCGGTTCAGTAGTTGTGAAGAAATAAGCTACAATGTAACATATGTCGATGGACATTTCCAAGTTTGGTAATAAAGTGATTCAGACAGAACATGCGCGAAATAATCAATGCTTCTTTCATTTTCTTTTTCATTTTATTTCTTTAAAAACAAAATAAGATAATAATATTTTGCACCAGATTCAACATAATATTGTACATAAAATAGAAATTTACATCTTTTCTTTTTCACTTAAAAAATTGAAGAAAATTGAAGAACTGTCAGTGATATCTTCAGTCTTTTTGACAAATTAATGTTAATACCATTTGGCCGTGGGATCAAAGGAAAAATTGTTCATTTTGGTTACATACTTCGCAGAAGTAAACCATTTTTCACTATGAATAATGATAAATTTTATAATTACCATTTATTGGTTATGGCAATTGTAAAGGTTGCACATTTTCCTGAAAATGAATAAAATGCCATCTCAATTTCTTTTCTGAATATCATGATCAAGGGACATACACTATGCTAACATTGGACTCAAGCCAATAAGGCATTTTGACAAGTAAATACACGGGTATTAAATTAAGCGGAAAAGCTCTTCAGATTCCCCTTGTTTAGTTGGAACTCAGACTCTGGTTACTGCTGTCCATGTAGTTGAATAGATGTCAGGCGTTTTTAAAGACTAATTATCCCCGCCCATTTTAGGGTATACGTTTCACATAGAAGTCGCAAGTACGCACGAGGTACTTGCTTTTGATTCTGTCATACCATGATGTTGTGCAGTATCGAGGACGGAATCAATGGCAACTCCTTTTTGTATACTTGGGACTTCTATATGAAAACGTCTACCCAGTTTGTATTGAGCTGGCCTCGTTCGGCGATAAAAATAACTTTGAAGGTTTCTACTGGAGTTCAATCATTTGACTTATATTTCATCATTTATTGAAAAAGAAAACAATGTGAACAAACTCAACGGTGGATATGTTGTGTGGAAGCTGTGACCCGAACATTTTTGTGCAGAACCAATTGCGGACCTCATTTCTATTCAATTTACCACCAGGTATTTAGAAAAATACAAAAGGGGATTCTTAGCACCTATGCTAAACTCACGGAAATTGAAAAGACATGGGGTTACGCGGCAAGTACTGTAAGTTAAGTTTTTGTTGGGGTTCTGCCAAAGATGTTAGGTCCACTCTGCAAAACAACTTTTCTTTCATGCTTTGTGTTCATCTTTGTTTCCTTTTGGGAAAATGATGCAATAATAGGCAAAGTTAATTGAACTCATCAGTAGAAGCCTAAGATTTATTTATTCGTGAAAGAGGACGGAGTATCTTGTGCTTTGCGTCCTGAACAAAATAGCTCAATCTTAATCTGGTGAGGAGCACCTGAAATCCTTTTATCTGGAAGTCAGAGCCGTTGTTATTACCCATACAACCCCGGGGGGCCACTTGTTATTTCAATGGTTGATATGAATGCGTGAACAAGAAAACGCGTAAAGGGTGTCGTTTTTCCAACAGGCGATGTACGCGCGTACAAAACCGTTTAGGGTGTCAAAACCGCAAATATGGAAAAAAGGGTATTTCTAACCCTATAAATGCCATGTTTATATATCATTAAGCAGGGATCAAATCATCCAAAATTGGTAATCGAACTTGGGAATTAAGCAAGCAAGATAATAAGGTAATATTTTTACGATTCAATGCACTGCGTACTTGTTTGAGGGTATCATAAACAGATAAAAATACTTTGTTTAGGTATGGTTTTTAGCTTGTTTTTTAGTCAGGTCCACAATACGTGTTTAGGGTGCATTTTGAAAGTCCATGTTCACGTCTCATATCCACCTTTGAATACCAGTGCCGGGCCCCGGGCCCATCCCGCTGAAAAAGAATTTGTCAGTGTTTTTATCCTCTGCAACCGAGGCGATTACTGGATATCAACAGTGCTTATTATTTGCTCGAGTCAATGCTGCATGATGTATATCTACTGGTATCTACTGACTATTTAGGAAAGAAATTGTGATGACATTTTCTTCATTTCAATCAAATGCGCAACTTTTTCACTTGAACATCCCCAGAGTATGTAAGGTATAATTAGACAATATTAACTGCGCAGAAATCAGTTCCTTCGCGCCGATATGTGTAACCATGTCCTTATACAAGCAACCTTCGCTCTTTGGATCCCATGGAGTCATGGCTGCCGCCAATCCCAGGAATTTCTTTTTCATTTAATTTAATTGCCATATCATCAGGCAGCTTTCTAGAAAAGCCATGCTTTGAAATTAATATTGAAACGAAGTAAATTTTGATATCAACTAGTGTTTGTGCGTTATAAAAATCTAAGGACGGTTTCAACCACCAAATGTTAACACTTTTCTATTTGCTAAGAATTGATTCCGATGGTGTAGATTTCCCATTTTGATAAATGCCAATACAAGATTTTGTATATCCAGCAATGCCACAAATGCAACGTAATTTGTCTGCAACTCGTCTGCAAACTTTGTCCCTTGGATTTAGATTAGACGAAGACTTCGTCTGATGACTGCAATGTTTTGTAAAGTTTGG
Source organism: Ophioderma brevispina (assembly GCA_023653785.1). Taxonomy (NCBI): domain Eukaryota; kingdom Metazoa; phylum Echinodermata; class Ophiuroidea; order Amphilepidida; family Ophiodermatidae; genus Ophioderma; species Ophioderma brevispina. Next base: position 67,417 of record JAMKCH010009593.1, on the reverse strand, counting down.
ACGGTTTCTCCATCTTCCACAACGACTTTTGTTCAAATTTTGACTTGTCCCCGTTTCACGGCACCTCTTAACATTGTTCAAGATTATCTTCATTGCAAGGAAGGATTTCTGTTGAACTCTTAATCTAAATTCCTGCCTGACCAGAGTAATGTTATGACCAGTTTCAGCATATCTGAAAACCACAAACGCCCTTTGTATGGGCGACAAATGTTGACCAACCATCTTGTCTGACTCGTGCCAGTACTTCATATTACACGATTATAGATTAAATGTGGGAAGTTTGAATTTGCACTCAAATCATGCCTTTATTATTTTAAATGTAGAATCCACCATCTTATTGGAATAAGATGTTTTCTATTTGAATAAAAACTATTGTGAATAATCTTATTGTTTAGTTTATCCACCTGTTAAAGTATTGAGTAAACTTTTCAATTCATTCTATGCAGTGCCACCCTAGTTCAACTAACCTATTTCACATTTTCTACATATTTTATTGGTATTGTTTTCTAATACAGATGATCATTCTTGTTATTTACCACATTTTGTTTTTCTTGTTGGATTATTGTTGTCACGGTAATTGTTTATTACTAAAATAAAACGAACAAGATGGCATCTCACAAAATATTAAACAAGGCCGGTTCTTTGGGGAATGAAAAGAAGACAGCTTGAACAGATAAAACAAGTAATCAGCGGTAGTTAACGTCAAATCTGCATTAATATTGTGAGCACACTTGGAAGGAAGTGTCCATTAACATGTGTTACATAATCGCTTATTTCTTCAAATTAACTGAACCATAAAATGTTAAAAAGTAATTGTGGTTTAAGATTCTTTTTAAATTTCTCAAATGTGATACTTACTTTTGAAGTTATGGTCGCCCATAGTTAAGGTGTAATTCTTTCTGAGACACCCTGTATAAATGGGCTTTTTGAGCTTGGCAAAGAAATTATTATAATAAGAATTGTCTTCAAAGTTATTCCAGCTTATGACAACGGTCTTGAACTACTTGAAGCTAAAATTAAGAGAATAAAGTTATTGAAAGGGGATCTTGTTTTCACTCTCTGTACCATGTAATAATTGGCTTTTTGAATGTTTACAATGTTTAAAATTAATAATCTGATAGACTTCATGCACTGATTGTCATCGAATTCATTGAATCCGATTATCTGCTCTTGTGAAGCAAAGGTCAGAAAGATTTGTCAACATATTTAGACAAAATAATGGAACTGAAAACCTAGCTTAAAGGTAAATCCCATTGGAATGGGGTACAAATGGATCAGCCGCGAAAAATCTTTCATAACTACCTCATTTCACCAAATTCCTTCATTTTTCAGCATAGAAAGTCGAAAATATGCAGATCATGAAAACATCAACTGCGTCACAGTTGAGCAAACAGGCCAAGGTAAAATGTTGTTTTTTTCATGGACATGTTTTTTTTATTCACTCTGTATGTCATATTTAAAGTGTATGCTACATTAAAACAACAGGCTTTCGCGTATGACTTAATTAACTTAGCTTTCGCGGCCTTTGGCCGCTCGACCTAAATGAACCATATCACGTGCTCAAGCCCGTACGAACGCCATCTAGCTAGTTGATTATCTATATCGTAAACTGGTTAGATATAGGGAAAGAGAACGGCTATTTTGTTACTCAACCCAAATCATGGAGGTAATAACACCTCGAATATTTTCAACTGCGTGGCAATATATAACAATGGCTCCGTATACGGGGTCGATTGTGGAATGAACGTGGAATTATGATTCATTCTTAAGGTTTGTACATTTTGAGATCTTGAGAAAGAGAACATGTATAGTAAAGCAACTAGAGCTTTGATTTCTGCTTGTAAAGGCGTGGCAAGACTTACCGATGGTTCAAAGTCATAAAAGTATTGGGCTCGGTCTCCGAAATCGACGTGTGTGTGTCGAATACCAGAATCACCAATGTAAATTTTAGCGCCATAACCGGTGGCTGAAAAGAAAATTATTGGAGAAGTGCTATTCATTAAAGTAGAAAAACCGAACACCTTACCTTTTAAAAAAGGAAATTTGTTGCAGATAAAAATCACTGACCTCTACACATGGAAAGCGGGTCAGAGTCACCGATTGAATCATCAGGAAGTTGGTTTTGGACTTCTACAATATGGCGGGAAACAATGCACACACCTTGTCCAACAATAGAATATCTGTGTGGAATATGTGCACCAGCAGGTGTATGCATTGTTTCCGCCATATTGTAGAGGTCCAAAACCAACTTCCTGTTGTTTCAATCGGCGACCATTCAACTGTGCGGCAGCCCGCTATCCATGTGTAGAGGTCAGTGATAAAATTAGGACTTGCCATATTTTTTTCCGGGAAACAAATGCTTACTCACTCGCTTCATCCACCATGTACCATCAACTTTCATATTTGACAACATGTTTGCAAGCACACTTACTTCATTGGAATTTGCACCCCAGTGATATTATTCACTCCTTTAGCAGGCGACTATAGTAAACAATAACAATATTAAACGGCAAAGCACGGTCGCACACCCATATTCGGAATAACCGAATTAGTATGCAAAATGCATTCAAATAAGCAGAAGGGCAGTGGTTTTTGAGATGCCATCATAGCGAACTGGTTCTCACGTTCAACCACTGACCTCTACACATGTCACAACAGGATGTTGCTTTTCTACCTTGGTAATATGGCGGGAAGCAATGCATGTGTGAGGAAATATGCCTGTCAAAAGTGAACTGTTTACTATCCTGGTGATGATAGTTAAGACATTTCAAGTTCTGTTTATGAGCCAGGAAGGAAGTGTGTCCATAATGCAAGCCTTGTTGGACATTTAGCTTACACATTTAGCTTACACTAATATGATATGCTTTGCGTTTGTAGTTTTGTCTCGAGTTTTGCTTGGCACCATATACTCTTTGGTCATAGAACAGACATATTGCTTGACTTGGACTAAGTATTATTCGATATAAAACTCTGTCCCTGCCCCTCCATTAATCTTAACCCCCTGACAGAATAAAGGTTAGCCCACTATCAGCGCGAATCTACTATAGGTTGGTTTACGTGAAAAAATAAACAAACAAACAAAAAATAGGCAAACAAAACCAAATTGTCACCAAGTTAACCCTCGTCTACCGAAGGGGGTGGGGGGGGGGGGTTTCCCCCCCCCCTTAGGTTTTTTTCCCGCTTGCAAACCCCCCTTTTTTGTAACAAATTATTTAATGTATCTGTTAATTGACATGTTCCCTCCTTTTAATCCAAAAACAAACATCCACCGGGTATAGGCTAAGATACAGTTGATCCCAAAGTGATTCCAAAGTGTGGATTATACTTCGGGAGAGAATTACCACCATGCCTAACACCACAGAACACGCGACACTTTATTTTGGTACCAATAGATAGCTATGGTCTACCTCATGAATCCATTGATACTCTAAATTCGTAACCAACAATGCCTAGCCTTCGTCACAATGAAACGTCATAAGTTCGCATATCAGCAAAACTGCCAATTTTTCCAAAGACCCACACAGGCAAAATTCAATTTTTCGCCAAAAAGTTAGGAAAGTCAGATTTTCATTGCGTTTTTTGACCTCGAACTTGATGGGACTGGACTAGTTTTATTTTAGGCTATAAATAAGGTGTCGGAGTCGCTAAATTGCGACATATCAATTTTCCACCCCTATATTCAGTATTTTCTACTTTCCTCCCATATGACGTCAATGGGTGTTGGTAATTATTCTGATACCATGGAAAGAAGGAAACTCTTAAGCTATTTACTGGCAGGAATCTGGTGTTTCATACGAAAATCACGGGGGGGGGTAACCACCCCCTTAAGAGTTTTTGTAAAACTGGCTCATGTAAGATCCGAGGTTTGTTTTGATACACGTCTTGTTTATAACCCCCTCCCAAATTTAGAGTCCTGCGCAATTGTTTGATTGAAAAAATGCACAGCAGCGTAGTAGTGATGTGAACACACTCAATAATCAAGCCCTGTCATGGACCTTGGTAGACACCTCAGGTATTCCCCTCATGTATAATTATATACTTTATTAACAAAATTAAGATCGTGTCATAAAAAATGATCATTTTAGTCTCATTTTGTCAACAATACACCTATAATTGAGCAATATTACGTCTGTAGGTAATGACTCCCGTGTTAAAACGATTCGAATTCGACAACCTGTTTCAAACTTTCAGAGAGTATGTACGGGGGGAGGTAAACCTTTCACAATTTATTAATTGTTCTTTTCGTTTTTATTAATGGGTTTCATCCCCCTTTTTTTTTTGAGATTGGTAATCCGAAACACCGATACCACCAGTCCATTTATACCTTTTTACTGGTCTTTCTTTTCGTACCTGTCATTATATAGAAAAGCTGGCAGACCTATATCACCCTTAGCCTACGCTACAACTCTTTGGACATCTCCTGCTCAATCGTTTTGCACCTGTGATAGACAACACCTCATACCAGAACTGCAGTTTCCGGCGAGGCAAATCAACAACAAGGCCAAGTACTCAACCTAACCAACACCTTGGAGGATGGTTTCGAGAAGGTAATGGTAACCCGAGGCTGTGTTCGTCGACCTCTCAGCAGCAATACGACAACTGTTAATCACAGATGCCACTCATAGATCCTGTAAATTTCCCCAAGGAACATCCGCTTGCTGAGCTTATCCGTGGATTGGCTGCTACCAGGATGTCCTGTGTTCAGCTAGTAGCTAAGAAGAGCCGATGGCGTAGGATTCAAGATGGTCTACCACAGGGAGTGTGCTTTTTGCACCTCTACTGTTCAACATATATAACCAACGACCCACCTAGGAGTGCAATTAACCCGTCTTTTATTTATGCAGCGTCTTGGAATTAGTGCACAAGATGCCGACTTCATAGTTGTTGAAGAGAACTCTCCAAAGCTTTGGAGGAACTCACTCCTTTATTATTATAAAACCACCTACGTTCAAATCCAAATCCTAAGACACAGGTGTGTGCTTTCCATCTACGCAACCGTGAAGGTAAACGTTAGCTTAAAGTTATCTGGTTTGGAACTCCCCTGGAGCACTGTGATACCTGTCTACCTAGGATCACCTTGGAAGCCGCACTCTCTCTTATAGACCCACATTGAGAAGACGAAAGAGTAAAGTATTTCACGCAATCACATCTTGACAAACTCCCTGGCACCAGATGGGGTGCTCGCCCACTTACCCTAAGATAGACGGCACTTGCCCCTGTGCTACTCATGCGCAGAGTATGCCTGCAACCTTATGGGAAATATTAACCCATGCCAAGAAGCTTTGATCCAGCGTTAATGCCTCCTGCCGGCTTATTATAGGATGCCTCCGTCCAACACCCACGGAAAACTTGTACTCCTCGTCAGGAATTTGCTCCACAGAAATCCGTCGTACCGTAGCGAGCATGCAAGAGCGTAGCTGACAAATATCCAATGTGAGTCACCCTATGTCTGGACAGATACCTGCGCCAACCGCCTTAAATCTAGAAGAGAGTTTTCTTAAGCAAGTCCACTAGGTAAAGAGATTCGCCTTGTGGAAAGAAAGACTTCCATCAATCCAGTAACATCTATCGGTATTGCACCTGGTGATCATCTCCCCACCTGGAGCTGACTCCTCATGGGCCTGATGTCGATGCCTCAATCGATTGAGAACCAAACTGCCGATCTAAGGTTTCCTTTCAGAATTGGGGCCTATCTGAAGCAGATCAGGATCTACCTGTGGTTGTGGACACACCACAGCCAATGGAACACCGTCTTGGTCTGCCCACTGTTTGAGCACCAATGCACAAACCAGGACCCATTGGCGGAATTCATTGGAAGCAGCCAGACGTTTACCCATCTCTGGCTGGATCTATTTGAGACCACAGTGTTTTTAGACCCGATAAGCAAGAAGATTGAAAATGCCTCAACATAGGTTAGTAACAACGGCGATGTACTTGGTCACTAAGGGGTAACTCTCTGATCTGAACGGTTCCTATCCCCCAGGCTCCGTCTGGGACATCGTAATTTTGCTTGGGCTTTCATAATACTCACCTTCCCAAACGCTGTCTATCCCTATCCCGGTAAACACGCAATTTTTTCTGGGAAAATACAACATAAGTCGTATAAGCGACTATATTATTGTAATATTGTCAACGATTTATTTGTATATTACAATGAGTTTCATAATCGGTCAATATTGCGTCAGCTGAGAAATACAGGTTTTAAAGGACATTTTGGTTTTTGTGTCATATACCGTAGCTTTTTAATTTCATGTAAGAGATATATTTTGTTTTAAGTTTCAAATGTCCAATTTGATGTAAAGGTCTCAGTCTGATAAAATTCTTTTGTCTTATCTTGTTTTTTGTGGGAACTTCAAATGACCATATCTACAAAATAACCAAAGTGTCAAATCTTGTAATCTTACCTCACGATTGGTCTAGGAAATGAATTCTAAATATGCAATGATGCGGGATCTAAAACATGCTAATACTAATACGATTTTTAAGAAAAGTTAAAATTTTAATTTTCACAATTTTCAAATTCGTGGAACTGATTTCAGTCAGGGTCCTTTTCATTATGTCCTTTTTTTCGCCATTATGTCCCTTTAATAATGATTGGACACAAGATGTCACAGTTCGGAAAAAACGAATAAATGTAAACGTATCAATAATTATTTGCAGAATATAGTTATGCCCTATTACTGGGGAAATGCATGCACCACGTGATTGATATTAATACTAAAAAACACCCACAATATGTATTGTGAAATTCCTGATGTGGTTGTTAAATTGGGTAAAAATCATTGAGTTTACCGAAATTCTGTATGAGAAATTCCGCCCTGCTTCAGCAAAAATTGCAGCGTACTTTTGGTGACTAATCATTACTTTTCGTATCTTTTCTTTCCTCTTGTTGAATGATATCAGAGTTTGTTCAAGTTTGTGTTTGGAAATTTATTCAGTGCATTAGCATGTGCTTATTTTCCGTGGTGAGAAAAGGGACATGCTTTAATTACGGCCTTAATCTTATCTGGTATAGTCCATCGTCGAATTTTGTATGAATTGATAGTTAAGCATACAACCTCTCAGAACGAATGGGATCGTCGATAGGCCCGAAAACCTTTTAATGAACTAACAGGAATAAAAAAATCATCTGAAAAAAAAAAGTACTCCAAAAATGAAAAAAAATAAAAAATTGCAATGATTAAAGATGATCTTTACCGTATGCATCACTATATCATAGATTTGTTGTTGTTTGTATAAACCCCACATTTAATATACTTGCAAATGTTGAAAAAATTAAAGAAATCGATTTAAAAAAAAAATAGCCCGATATGAACCATTTTGTAAACACACCCCTTTTTTCTCGCCATTCCCTCATGGATTTACACACATTACCTTGCTTTTGTGAGAAATATACAATATCAATATCATGATGCTTTTTCAACTTAATGCTACATTTTCTTGATTATTTCACTACGGATTATCAATGAATTTATTTACTTACCAATGTGCCAACTGATTGATGAATCCAAACACAATTCACCTTTGCAGAGCAAGAAACACGATATTCCCCTTTTTTAGGATATTGCAAAGAAAGTTTAGTCCCTTATTGGCATAGCTTGTATCTATTCCTGGATTACAGTAATAGTGTTTGAAAACCCTTTCCATTTACACAATCAAAATTAATTGGGTGATGGATATTTTGTGTGAACTTAAATTCTTTTTGAAGATCCAATTAAGGAAGATCATTGCTATTCATATCAATTAAACAAAATATGCATGGGTCTTACTTTCTTAATGCTATGACCCATATATCGTACATTAACTCATTCTTGCTTAACTGTATAAAGCCCATTGGAATGGAGGAAACAGAGGTGTGCTTACAAATTAACGTCATATCTGGCTTATTTTTAATCGTTTTCTTTCATTTTTTCAACATTTGGAAGTTTATTATTTAGATTGCTTTATTAAAACAACAACAAATCTATGATTCATTGATTTTATCAAGGTCAGTTCCATCTGCACACCCTTGCACATTTTTTTGATTCACGTAGTAGAGATCCTGTCTTTGATCTTGATGGCCATTGTAAATCTGCTACAAACTCACCCTTCCACCAGAGACAGCGCTTTTCTAGGTACCGTTACAAATTGCAGTTTTTAGACATCCTGTATTTTTAGGGTGTTGGCTGGAAATACCGTCATTTCCCATTACGGTTTAGCAACGTTTACCTAAAATTGTTTGTTTTCAGCACATAAGGGTTAATATTAATTTTATTGTTAGTACTATTTGTTTAACCCTTACATGTATGATTGACCATATTTCCTCAAAAAATGGCTACGTTTCTTTGATTTTTAAAATAGTCCGCAGATGTCTTCCGTTAGTGCCCAAGGGGGGGGGGGGGGGGCATGTATTTTTTAACAATGTAAATTTATGTATTTCGTTTCCAATTTTATCATATGTTGTGCGTAGCTAATATATTAAATTTAATGGATGTATATACGTCTTATGTATGTTGTACCTTATGCGTTTACAGGGCCCTACTGAAAATCAACCTGGTGAGAAGTTACCCTGTCCAAAAATATGGTAAAGGGGCGTGTTCCGAATCGCGTTGGAAACCCCCCCCGATTTACCGGACGTAGTATCGATTTAGATATCAGATGAAAGGCGTATTTTCTCATTGTCGTCCTGAAAGTTGAGCCTTCAAATCCATTGCATTCCTAAGATATAAACAAAAACCGCGTTTCGGGGTTAACATAAATATTAGCCACAGTATTGAATAGGGCTTTGCAAACATGCATTATTGCGTCTGCCATCAAAACCGCAAGTTTGTTCCCACGGAACTTGACGGGGTGTATATGCAAGTGCAGGCTCTCATATCAGTAGAGAAACATAATACACATAAATCGGAACAGTACCTTTATATAAAATAAATAATACAATATTAATTGTTACAAAGCCTAGAATTTTTTTTTGTTTGCACCACGCAAAGGTGATACCACATTGTTGCATTTTGCGTTTTTGTTACAAAGTACGGCGGAACCAATCGAGGCTAGTAAGCAAATAAAGATCTGAAGCTGGGTGATATGGTTTTTTACCCACAAGTTCTACTCCCAAGATACACTGTACTAAAAATGTGGGCAATTGACAGCTAAATTATGACGATGGGGCAACGTTTGTCGCCGTTGTCCTACCCCGGAAGCGATCCTTGTCCCGTAGTAAACTGCATGATTCCAGCATCATCTTTAATAAGCCCCATCGATATTGCGGGTTTATATTGTTACACATATTATTGTATGTAGCATGAGTCCGCCTTTTTCCCTGAATGTTTATATTGAATCAAAATCCCAACATCGCCAACAAATTCCTCACTAGTCCAGTGATTAACAATGCTTCTTAATCTCTGCGTTGTCGCAGGTTCAAAACTCCATCTGCTAAATTTTAAGAAATTAATTTGTTTCGAATTTTGTCAAATTCCCATCTGCTCAATTTTGAATAAATTGAATTTGTTTTTTAGAATTTGAAATGAAAAGTGAAATAGACGCTATATTGTAATTTCACAAGTTAAAGACAATAACATCGACATTTTGAGAGCGCCTCCATTGTTAAAAATTCGATATTTTTGCATAGTATGTTGGTAAAATTGTGAGGAACAGTGGCGGGGCGGCACCAGACCCTCTTTTTCTGGGGGGGTGGGGGCCAACGGGGGGGCAAAGTGTAAATCTGGGGGGGGGTTGTTGGTGGTGTGTTTGTTCAAATTGTAATTCTGGTGGGGGGGCAAAATATGAAAAATTGGAAATTGTTCAACCAATTTTTGCCCAAAATCGCTGATTTATTGGCCCCAAATCACTGAAATTTTGCCCGAAATATCCTTCATTTTTTCTTTCGACCAGGGGGGCAACGTTGGGGGGGGGCAATTGCCCCCCATGCACCCCCCCCCTGCGTCGCCCACTGTCTCCTAGAAACTAACACACACTGCGAACGAGAATGCTAAAAAATTGCGCATCTATCATAGAATAAGCGAATTTGTAAATAGAATTGGATCCCAGATTGTACTTACTGGCAGACCATAAAACAATACTATAGGCATAGACACGTACTGGCGCCCATTTTCCCGGCAATTTTCCATTTGGAAGGCCGTTTCCCCAGCAATCCTTTGAACTTATTATCGTAGATCTTCCGATAATTAATTATTCTAATTACAAAATTCCCTTCGTTGCGATAATCACATTTTCGGGCTTAACCATTAACAGGTATAGTTTACTAGCCAGTACCAATAACCATGGTAAAAATCTCAATTTTTTTTGAAAACGGGGACGCTTCTTAAAAAAAAAATTGCTTTAAACTAACTCTTCATGTTCACTACAAGTCACTATGAGCTAGTAAATCTCAATTCCCCCCTTGCCACAGTTCAGTAGCTTCATTCACCAATTATGTATTTGAAAATACACCCTCCTGGTTTTTGGGTATGAACATATGATACCCAGATCACACAAGGTCGCTTTTAATGTAATGTATGTACAAGTACACCAACTAAACGTTTCCTTGGTGGATGAGCAATATTGTAACTCATAGTTAACTACGACCTTCTCAAATACCTTGTCCACATTGTGCGGTGCTAGTTTCGACGAACAGCAAGACCATTGATGATAGTGTACGTATGGCGAATACGGGCATTGAGTTTGGTGAATTCAGCGTTTTTCACTGAAACCATCTATAAGCTGGACAAAGCTGTCCGTTTTAAAAAAAAACATTATTAAAACTTTAAATGACCGAATATTAACAACACAGCTTTTTGGCATGCACCTTTTTGTATCTAAAGAGAAAAGAAGAATGTTAGCCCGGGGGGGCCACTTGTATTCAAAAGGTGATATAGGCGTGAACAAGAAAACGCGTCCAAAGGGGTGTCTTTTTTTTTCCCAACAGGGGAGGCGATGTACGCGCGTACATCGTTTTAGGGTGTCAAAAACAGCAAAATTTGGAACCCAAGGGTATGTTTTTTTAGTACGCACCCACCTCACCACCCTGAAATTATACAATGTTAGATCTCATTAAGCAGGGATCAAATTCATCCAAAATATTGTAATCGGAACCTGGGAAAGTAAAGAACAGTTACGATATAAAGGGTATATGTACGATTCAATCTGCACTGCTTAATTGTTGAAGGAGTAGTATCTAAACAGATAAAATGCTTGTTAGGTATGGTTTTTAAGCTTGTTTTTTAGTACGAATGAAATACGTGTTTAGGGTGCATTTTGAGTCATGTTCACGCATCATAACCACCTTTGAATTACAGTGGCCCCCCCGGGAATTGTAGTGTGCGAAATTTTACGTTTCTTTAATTGTGATTAAAAACAAACAACAAACCTGCAATTATCGCACACAAAGCGTTTACTCATTTTAGTTAGTTGCATCGTTTGCTGAAATGGTACCTTAATTTTCTGTTCCGATGATCAGGGCCGTTTGCGGGTGTGGGGTGTGGGTGCAGGATGACCTACCCTCAAATTCCACAAAAGGAACAAAGGGTTCACTTTTCGCTGAATATTTTGATAAAAAGGGTCAAAATATTGAGAGTATTTGACAAGTCCACTTTTTAGCGATGAGAAATTCAAATGTCCAAAATAGGGGAAATTAGGGAGTTTAGGTCCACCTTTTACAAGTCAACTTTTTCGAAGTCCTGCACCCCATTAAAAATTCTGCGTACGGCCCTCACTGCTACTTGAATTAAAGGATGACTCAGAGATTTCGAATATTAATTAAAAAAAGTCAATTGGAACTAAACATACCACCTTAAAGGCTGATTCAGAGATCTCCCGATGAGGACGCACTAAATTTTCAAACACATCGTGTTTTTTACACAAACATAATGCTTGTTCATATAATAATCACTGTGTGAAATAACTAAGATCAAATCGAAGTCATTCATATAGAAAATGCGTTGTTATAAAATTCCGGATCCGGAAATTTGTATAACAACACGGTTTCCTATGGCAATGTTATACTATGCATAAATGTTTACTGCATGAAAACGAAAGTTCCGATTCATGTCTAACTTTGGAATTAAGCATTTTAGGTTACTATCTTTATTTCTAGTTGTCTATTTTTAATTTCTACACAAAAAAATATTATATTTTGAAATCTCTGAGTCAGCCTTTAAATGATAATTTCCAAAGATTGAAATGCCAATCGGATTTTTCGTTTTGATGTAGAAAACATTTATGTATAGTATAGAAAATTGAGGGCGCCATCTCGGGTAAATCTCTGAGACAGCTTTTAACTGGAAAAACATAATTATGTAACATATCTTTTGTTGATTTTACCTTTAGCTTGATGATGTACCGTCCGGGAACTCTTTCCTCTTTGAAATATGCCTGCTTAAAGGGCGCCAGTGTCCCGCAGGTCACGACTATCAAGGCACAGACAACTACCAATACTTTCATGATCAAGCCTGTAGACAGTTAATGCATCAGTCAATTTTATTTTGGTCATTACTTCTGCATCGTTTTTTTAATATATTTATCTTTCCTTTGAGCACAATCCCCACATTCATTTTACTTCCCAGGTTTTACACAATTTGAGAGATAAATCTTAGGTCATAAATGAGTTACTAAAACTACGCTATTGGATTACCTCTATTTTTAAATATTAATGCATAAGGTCTTCTGCACTCCTGTATGTGCATGGGGTCCACCCCCCCCAAACCACTTTGCCGTTGGATTTTTATACCAAAACTCTGATCATTAATAGGACACATCAACACGACACGACCACAAAACGATTGTATGGATTCAAAATGGCGGCCAAAAACCGATTTTTGGAACGTGCACACAATTTCTCCGCAAAAATGGAAAAAAAAGAACACTTTTCCTTAGGACTTTTTCCATAAAATTTGGCTCATAATAATAGGACATCAATACAATTATATTGCTGAAATAAAAATTTTACAAAGTTACTCCAGTGCGATTTAATGGGCAAAGCAATTTTTGAGAAGCGCCCCAACATTTTTTTTATGCTAATGAGTATAAAACGCCGTGACCGATTTGAATTTTTTTCACTAAAATATGCGTAACTGATATTTAGGCAATTACGTAAAATCTTGGGCAAAAATAATTTAGCGTTAAAACATGGCGCGCGAAAAACAAAATCCTGGGTCCACATGGACCCCCCTTATGCACTTAAGTGTTAATATTGTACCCTCATATAATAATAATGATTATTATTTTTTATAATCCTGGTGATTATTCTGAAGTGAGAGCTAAAAACGTGATTTTGTAAGCCCCATTGAGTACTGTGTAAATTAATTTTGGTCGACCAAAATTGGGGCATATTTTCGCTCATAACAAGATTCCAAACAAACATCCTTCAGACCTGAGATTTCACAAGGTAAATGAGAACTAATCATACCAAAATTTTGACTACTTTAAGTTATGGTATACGTCGGTGTCAGCTTCTCCGCAGTGTATGGCTAAAAGTGGCCAAACATAATATTTAGGTCTCTCCGCAAATTGACATAACTTCTGCCTTAAAAGTCCAAACGACACCAAATAAAAACCTTTTGATAGCTTTTTTTTATTCATATGAACTACCAAAGCAAACATTTAAAGGGGCATTTCATGATCCACAACCTCGTCCTCCGACTTACCTAAAAAAAGTTGAGATTTTTATATCACCTTAGTAATCCCGTGTACCTAATCTTAAGTGCAAATTAGATCGTATCTGTAAGAAATTTTCTCTCCATAAACGGACAGAAATTACAGCAAAATGACCTATGAAGTCGTGGTAAACAAGCAATTGCTCATAACACAAAAGTTCGGGATCAACTCAAATTGTGTAAATTATTTAAGTTTTTCAAAGATATCTAGTGAACAATGAATAAAACAGAAGGTGCTGGAATCACGAAATGAAGCTTTAAACAAAAATAGCGTTTAACCTATCAAGAAAAAAATATTTTTCCGAATGTAGGTTTTTTTTTTAACTTACACAGTAGATTCAACATATAAGTGAATATTTGGTCAATCTTTGACTCACTAGTTCAAGGCTAAGGGAGGGAATTTGAACAATATTGAAGGTGCAGAATTTGTGTTTCTTAAGTCTGATACTAGATTGTGGAAAAGAAAATGTTCCTTTAAAACAGCGCTTCCTTCATCGTTTTATCAAGAAAGTAAAACAACAGTTACCCAATTAATATCTGTAATAAAGTGAAAATGAAATAAATGTAACACAGTAGGATAAAAATAATGAAATATGTTACGTCTTACCTGATGCGAGCAGTGTATTCCAGAACTGTCTTAATTATGAGTAGAGATCAGTAACACATCAACTTCGTTTTTATTTCATATTGCGTTTTAAATCTAATCAGTTATCGAAATTATATCTCGCCGTGTCTGTTTGTAAATTGGTAAAATTTCATGTTTATATTTAGTAACATATGCTACCGTTCTCAGTCGCTTTCGATTCAATATCGAGATGTCAATAGACGGTAAAGACTTGTAGACGCTTTTTTGTGTTTACTTAAACTTGAAAGGCCTTCAACTTGATAACATTTAAGGATACACTACCTCTCTGTGGATCATTATAATATGCTGTATCAGTATATATATATAAGTTCATCATTAATTATAAATTCTAATTTTTTAGGGTCATGGTCCTTGGATCGAGCCATGAAGATCTCCACACTTAAAGGGATAATGCGATAATGCGAGAGAATCGAAAAAAAAGGTGGACATGCATTTTTAAACTTCTAAAATCAGGAACAAGTGTACAATTCCAATATACTGCTTTAAGCGTTGAACAAACCACCAATATGAAACAACTGAAGTATTTCTAGGATAGTTATCATGCAGTTGCTCCCCAAAATAGACTACAGCAACGGCATCTCATATCTGCACTAAACCGCTGATTGCGTTTTACACCATCACGAAAATAACCAAAGAGATCAATATGTTTGTGTTTGAGGTCAACTCTATTGATCATGGTGCACAGTATCACGCTGAAAAATCTGTGATATACACCGGGAAAGGCTTTTTGCTCTCAAGTCGAATTTTGATACGCCGTATAGAATACAGAATCAGATAAAAAGTACTGCCTTGTCGTTAGATCCATACGAATTTCAAGCCATCCACTTGCAGGGTGGTTAGTTTCGGCAAATCCATGCCAGTAACAAAAATATAAAATATGAATATGATGAGTTGTTTTCAATGTTCGGATTAGCAAATCGCTGCTAATCCCTTTAATTGGGAGCTGATGCTGAAAAGGTTGCTGCTGAAGAGGACGCGTTGACGTCTACCAGAAAGATAACTTCTGAATCAAATTGTTAGCGAGGCCTTTAATACCATGTTTTGTAAAGTTGTGGAAAAGAATGATTTTATGGTATCAAAGGCCTTACGTAAACCAAGAAAGATACCAATCGTTGTAGTTTTGTCGCACGTTTCATTATTGTCATATACGTAGATCGTTTATATGTGGGTTGGTGTTGTTTCCCGTAGGATTTTCAGGCTAAAATTGATTTTAATTTGTCTGTTTGGGTTTCAGTAGGCCTAAACTGTCAGAAAATGTGGGTGCAAATTTCAGACTGATGCCGCCTCCGCAAGGGGGGAAATGTTAGTACAGGAAAACTTTAAAATCATTCAAATTGGAAATTGTGGTTTTAATGGATATAACTAATGCCGTTTCCTCCCCTCATAAGGATTAAAATAAGTATATATTTGCCTATTTCCAACCTTTTTTAAAGCGGTATAGCCCCATAATGGTTCAGGAGGTCACCCTGGGGGTACATGCTTCGATTTGTAAAGTGGTGTCAATGAGTCCTGGTCCCATACTGAAACAGAACTGAATTTTACCTGTTTGTGATATCACCATTGCGACATCCCGGGAAAATTCTGGTGACCCCCCCATAGACCATGTAAACCTGCTCATTTTGCTATTTTTACCCAACCAAAGTGTCCACACACGGTAAATAATACATTTGTGGATCTTGTGCGACAATACAAACAACTTATCCCCATTTCAACAAAATCTGAACATTTGGTAAATTTACCACCAGGATGAAACCTTGAACCATTATCGGGATATAGCGCTTGAACTAAAGGTCTGAACCAGCCAATATATCTTTTTTTAATCCTATAAGGAGACGAACATGTAGTGTGACATTACAACCCAATTTGACTCGATTTTAATTTTTCCCTGTATAAACGTTTTCTCCCTGAGGAGTGGGGCAACGTCCGAAAATTTGCACCCCTCATTTTCTGACTGCCTGGTCCCTATTGAATGAAAAACCAAGAAATCAACGTTAGCAGCAGAATCCTACGGGAACTTGTTTCATTGACATACCATCCCCCACTATCTATTATGCCTAAAACCAATTGCTGGCGGGTCAGAAATGTTATGGTATTCGATGAAACTGCAAATACACACACTAGGACAAAGTATTGCAACCTACAGAAAAAAGTTTCAATAATCCACCAATGATTTCAAATTGTAACCATCGGTTTTTAACCACGTATGACGCATTGAATGTCAAAGTGTGCTTTTGAAACAGAATTATTCTCCAGGATCCTAGAGTGCGAAAAACATGTGATTTGATTGCATTCTCCTAATATGCGGATTAAAAAGCTGGCGATCGACAGCTATGCCGCTGGCACCCAAGAAGGAATCCAGACACTGAACCCACAATGATCCCAAAATAACCCTAGCTGCCTTGTTGTTACAGGAAAGCGCTCCTAGAGATAACAACATAAATAACGTTACCTCTTTTTTGCGGTAATCGGCCTCATACCCCTCTCCTTACCGGACTTTCCTTTAGAAGATTTCGAAATAAACCACCGCTTCCAATTATATCCCATAATGTTTTATGCGAGGTAATCGTTTGAACTTGACAGACAATTTCAGGGGTGGGGATGGTACCTTTTTGGGTGTGTTTATCTGGAAAGAACACCAACAACGATTTTGATCCAATTGACCCCCTTTTTTACTCCTTGTTACCTAAGGAATAATTTGAGCTATATTACATTAGAGTAGAAGCGTTCAAACATTAGGCCCCCATAGTAAATTAACCCCTCTCCTGGGGCTACCCGCAGCAACGGGTCTTCGGCAGACTTTCAATTTGCTTGAATCACTCAACTCCTTCTCCAATGAATACTATGGACAGTGTGTCATTGTTGGCTTTTTGCTAAAATTGGAATTTTGGGTCCTAAAATGTCGATAATGGTCCCAGGAAATCCAAATCAAAATTTTTACCAATTATTTATCCCTTCCGTTTGGCGGCAATCTGGATTTCAAAATGGCCATCATTTCAAACTATTTTGCTCTATATCTGGACTTCAGAGGAGCAACATAGAAGGTTCATATTGGTCGTTGGCAATACCAATTTTAGAACACATTAACGTGTCCAAGGGGGGGGGGGGGGGCGGGGTCCAGATACCCAACATTTGATTTTTTTGCGATTCTCGGTTACGCAATCAAAATTTTCAAGGGAGTTTTTGGCTAACGTGGATGATTTATGAATAAGCTTCCTGATACAAAAAAAAATTTAAATCCGCCCCCAAGGCTTCATTAGAACCAAATTAGGTTGGCGTCCCTAGGAACCCCCCCCCCCCACTTGGGCACGAACGGAAGTGATACAAACTCAAGATATTTGAACTAATTAAACAAAAAATACTTAAAATCTTGAGATTTATTGGCTTAGATTATCCTTGGAGGAATTAAATTATATTAATATCCTTAATCAATAATAATCCGTTTTTATATCTCCTTGGCGGGAAAACCCTCATATGTTTCCAGAGGTCAAAATGCAAAACCTCATATGTAAAAAGTGGGCGCCAGTGCTAAAACCTCATATGTGCATTTTGGTCATATCGGTTCTGCTTGAATTTCATGTCAAATCATATGATATAAATCATATGAATCAGTTATTTCAAATCTGATTAAATATTACCGTAGAATATTTAGAAAGAAACGTTTCTTGTGCATATCGTTACAAGCAAATTCTTCGTATTTTTTTTGGGTCCCCGACAATGTTACAACAAAACAATTTATGTTTTTGTCCATTTTACACCGTTTTTACGTAATTAGTTTTGGCTTTTTAAATGTCAAATGCACATATGAGGTTTTTTCCCGCCCAGCGACGATATGCTAATAGCATCAATTTTAACTGTCATGCTCTTACTGTTGTAATTCTATGTGAACATAAGGCGATTTTGAGTTTCTGATAAAAAATTACAGATGGTATATAAATTTGGCTATATTTTGTCAATGATTATTTTACTTTGGTTATCTAAGTAGATATAATTAATTTTTTGGTTAAAACCTTATATTGGAGTTGTGAGGGTGGAAATGTGCGTACCACGGCTTTCGAAGTGACAATTTCAAATTGGCCATAGGTCAAGTGGATTTTCATTATTATTGGGTTAGTGGTTCCTACTGGACCCCCGTTTTATTTGTTGTTATTAGTGTCGTGATCAAACTCCCACGGAAAGGGTTATCTGGGTTGGTCCCTAGGACCCCCCCCCCCCCCTGGGCACTGACGGAAGTGTTTTGGCTTGGGCACTTAAGTGTTCAGATGTAGTAACAACAATTATCACATCAAAAGTCGCGATTAAAAAATATCCTTCAGTGGATATCTGAATTTCAACATGGCCGTCCATTTCAACATATTTTCTCTTTCTCTTTGCACTTCTGTCAACCCTTGAGGCTACAGTGGTCGGCAATACCCATGTTTGTGATGCCAAGGAACAAATATTATAATCCGAAAGTCCACAGATTGTTTTTTCCTCCGGCGGCCCATCCTGAATTTCAAAATGGCCCCATTTTTATCAATCGCCCAATATCTGGACGTCTGAGCAACATAAAGACGTTTCCATTTTTGTGGCCATACCCATGTTTGTTATTATTGATGATATTTATGTTGTGGGCAGAGTGTCAAAAAACCTTGAAAGACAAAGCTAAGGATTATCCCCAACAAAAATGGTGCTGGAGACCTGGTGACTCCCAGCTACTATTTAGCTAATTTACAAGCTGAACTGTTTACAACGTATCACAAGCACCGGGGTTAAAGCCCTGTTGAAGTCATGCTTCCTGAGTCAACATCGGGTCTTATCAATCGGATGATGGTTGGTCTAAAGCCTCCTGGAAGTTCCAACCCTGAGATTTACAAAAGATGGCATGTCCACTTTGTTAAAACGTAATGCTGGCTTTCATTCATCATCCCACACATACAACTCCAGACCCAATCAAAACTCCAAGAAGAAAGAACTTGTATATGAGGCACACTGTATTATATGATGTCGTCTGCATATCGCATATAGCAAACATCTACTACATGAGAATACCCATGGCTATACACTTATTAGAGCCTCCGTCTGGAAGAATAAGAAAAATGCCAGCTACAGGAGGTGTGGAATTTCGTTTTCTCACCAAAGGCTCTCAAGTCATGTGCCACCTTGTCAACTGTAATGAGTGCCTCCTGAAGCTTACTCTGATGGGTAATCCCGAAACAATAGTCATTTGCTGCTACCATTCAGATGAAACTGTCTCTCCGCTTTACCAACACCCCATGCGGGTTAGGGGTAAGACTTGGGCCCGAGGTTTGGTTTTCCCCTGCATGTCGTAATAGGCGACTAAAAGGGCCCGTGCGGGTTCGTGGTATAGAATAGGCCCGCTGTTGTCCCTTCATGTCATAAAGGCAACTATAAGATGCAACCGTCTGTTATTTGACAGACGTGTTTGTATTACATTTCCGCTTATGTAGTATTAATGTATAAGTATTCCACTGTAATATTGTGATTATGAATATGTATTTGAAAGTGTTAAAATATAATGTGTTATCAGTATCAGTTTTGGCATAATGCTCAAGTGTTTACTAAGTTAAACATTATCAATACATATATAGACCATTTACCAGACATCTATTTAATCTGTAAGTTTGCTTAATTTTTCAATACTGTAATTGTTTATCCCTTGTTTCTTTTAAAAGGGATCTCGTGTTGCGTGTTCTGATGTGATTGGTTGGATAATTAAGTATGTTGTAGTTGAAATTTTTGTTTGATACATGGCCTTAGTGATGCTTTCATCAATGTATGATGTGTATATAGTTATGAATTATCATTATCTTGGCAGATGTGTTTTTTGTATATGCAATTTTTTTAAAATGTGTAATTGCTGTGCAATCATTGGGTTAATGTCTTGTTTAATACATGGATGGGTGTGCATCTGGTTTTATCAGTGTATATGTGTACCATCTTTTATAATTGTTGTAAATTTGAATTGAAATGAAGTTTTAATATATGCGGGATCGTTTTTTGATATATAATGTTTAAATGTGTTTTCTCTTAATGACACGATATGACACAATTGGGTTGCGTTTTGGTCGTTACATTTTAATACTATTTTAATACTCCTCACGCCCTCGCTCAGCTTTTACCCATGACTGTCCCCCATTGCCCACCGGTACGTTCCAGCCATAACTTCTTGAATCCTGGAGATTGCGGTCTCGCCTTGGTCTGGGGACTCGCTGTTCGCGTGCAGAGCGGGTCCAGTAGAGGGTAGTCGTGAAGAGGGAAGCGGTTGAAACGGTCCTAGCCGGTGCCACTGGCCACAAATCCAAATCAAGTAGGAACCTGTTGACATAAACCGTCGCCCGATGCGTAAACTTGTCCCACTGGACTATCATTATGGTCAGAGAGGGGTGGATTAACAGCGTAGAACTCGAGAGCCTACAGCACTTCTGAAGCTTGTTATAAGTCTTTCATAGAACAGGAGCAGATAATTACTCGTCAGAGTACACCCCCTCCGAAAGATCCCATGAAAACAATTGACTGGAGAACGGTTTTTGGGAGATGCAAAGCTCTTGGAGCTGTACATACAGGTTCCACACTCTTGTTGATAAAGCCGAAGATTATAATCACTTTCAGCCAAGACAAATTGCACGGGAGATCTACCTTGAAGAAAGAGAGGACTCTGCCTTTTGCCTCAAATGAACAAGTTATCAAATCCGAGAAAACCTGAAGCTGCAGCCAAGAAGTCAACATACTAATCCACCAGAAGCGTCCAGCAAGAACTTGATGCGCAAGGCTGCAGTGCACTTATGAGTTACACCGTGGGTGCTTAGGAGCATGTTAAAAGTCCAAGGCTGAGCACTTTACACCTACATCTTCAACTAACGAATGCCTGCTGCCTGGGAGGCACTGAGGCAGCTGACTGAAGAGCGCCCTTGACACTGGTTTGCAGCACTTTGTTTCTCTACTTGGCAAACCAGTTCAGAATAAAACAAACCTTGAAAACCTTCTTGCTTCATCCCCAGATAGCAGACCGGCCTTCCTATCAAGACTGGACATTTCACTATAGAGTGCTTCAATCTTTCCTGAAGAACAAGCAACCCCAAGACGACTGGTCCAGACAACATTCCTGCAGAATCGAATATTCCACTTTTCATGAATCCAACTGTTGGAATTTTGTAATGACACACCATGGGAACAAACAACTGCTTATTATATTACCAATGTTGCTCACACTCCTCTACCAAGATGGTGACCTCCAACAAATGAAGATCTGATTTGCAAAAGAGCTTACAACCATTTTTGCACTTTCGAAAAAGAGCAAACTGATATGGTTGTCAGTAAGGTGTTTATAATGATTGAATATTAGTTTATTTTTAGAAACCATCTAAGAAACAATTACAAAGGAAAGATCGTTCAATGTATCTTTATTTTTTCTTATTTTTTAATAACTCTAATTAAAAAGTGGATGGAAGCCCTTTTGCTAAACAACTAACAACCTATTTGACCCCTTTTCTAAACACCACCTTTGTGATTAAAATTGATTCATTCTTGTGTTACTACATTATTCACCTTTGACTAATGTTTTTTTAAAATCAAAAAGAACGAATTAAATATCTATCTCATTTATTTTTTAAATTATGAACTTTAATTAAATGGTCCAAAATGCCATTTTTGATCATTTTTTTTAAGTTTTTCCCGAAAGAGCCACTTTTGTTAATTTAAAATTAATTTTTTTTTCATCACCCTAGTGACTTACAAACCGTTTTATTATGGTTTGTAACAAGTTCACGACATTCAAGGCCTACCATAAACATCAAAAAAGGAAACAAAAATTTTTTCTTTTCTGGGATTTTATAGCCTTTTTAGTCAAAATGTCCGTAAATTCCCGAGATTTCCGCAAAGGGAAAACTTACGATATCTCAGGAAGGGGAGATGTATGAAAGTCAAAACAAGCAAATCACCAAAATGTGTATTTTTATTGGCATTATAACGTAATACAAATAACTCAATATTCGGGAAATGGACGTAAGCCCTTTTTGCATATCAGCTCTTCAAATCCAACATACAGATTAATCTCACGTGTCACCATGGCCTCTATGATCTACTACCACTCAAGTGCAACAGAATCGTTTCTTTCTTCTCGCATAGATAGATCCCTTCTCAGACAACAAATGGTTTTTTCGTAAAGGCAGGGATTAATACTAAGTAGAAGGATCATAGAAAGTTTGAGAATTTCAAAGAATTGTGTTGTAGACTTTTCCAAGCTTTTGACAGTGTCAACAAGATTAATGCTGCATATTCTTACCAACATGGGTCCCACGAGATGTCAAAGGAATGGCATCATTTCTGATAGCCCATCATGGAAGACTTCCTGTCATGCAACGACAAAGCTTGAATGCCTGCAATAAACAACATCACCTATGGCAATCGGTACCCAATTCAACACAACTGAATTTCATATGCTTGTTAAGAGAGTATCCGGTTATACGATCTGAACCTGGACTATTGAGAAGAGCTACAAGATTAAACTGGATGCCCTACAAACCAGGGCGTCTAATACTAGTACAAAACATATCCTTGCGTGAGAACATAACCAAAGGCCCAATATGTGGCGATTCCCTGCAGCTAATCTTGTTGCCCAACGCCGAGCAAGATTTGCCGGTCACTGTTATCGTGGCGGACATCACATTTTTGGAGATTACCATGCCCAAACATGGGTCGTCGCCCCTTAACTACATTGATATGATTGATCGAGCATTCAGCAATGGTACATCTGACAATCCTCCAACTTAATGACGGACCGGGACATTTGGCGCTTACATGGTGAACATCATCTCGGCTGCGGCCGCTAGAATAGTAGTGAAGTGGAATACTGGTTTAAATACTTGAAATTGGCACTGGACATAATTGGACACAATAACATTGAAACCTAACCTAAATCTTAACACATATTCACACACCCAGAGTTTTAATGGCTCTTTCAGGATTCCATAATAGTGGTTCTGGTGCAATAGGATGTAGTAATATGATTAGGAAGGACATTTTGGGCTATTTTGCTCAAAGGCCAGATAGCGGGCCAAAGGAATATTAAAAAATATTTTTTTTGGACCATTTTGAAATTAAATAATGCTGTCAGAAGGAAAACAATCTGCGACTCTCTGGATGTAGTGTTATATTTTCCTCAACATCAACAAATTGAGTGAATGCCACCAAAAATGGAGCTCCAGAAGTATTGAAGCAAAGTATACGTTAAAAACGGAAGCCATTGTGAAATTCAAGATGGCTGTCAGAAGGAAACAACTGGAGACTTTCTGAATGTAATATTTGTGTTCCTCGACATCACAAACATGGGTATTGTTACCAATTGGAGCTTTCGATGTTGCGCAGAAGTCCAGATATTGGGCGAAGTATATGTTAAAAATGGCGGCCATTTTGAAATTCAAGATGGCCGCCTGAAGTTAACAATCTGTGATTTTTTAGGTGTAATATTTGCATTGACTGACATCACAAACATGGGTTTTGCCACCAGCTTAAGCCTTCTATGTTGATCAGAAGTGCAGATACAGAGCAAAATATGTTTAAAATGGCAGCCATTTTGAAATTCAAGATGACCTCCTGAAGGAAACTACCTGCGACTTTCTGGGTGTGATAGTTGTGTTCCATGACATCACAAACATTGGTATTGCCACCAATTTGAGCCGTCTATGTTGCTCAGAAGTCCAGATATAGAGCAAAATATGTTGAAAATGGCAGCCATTTTGAAAACCAAGATGGCCGCCAAACGGAAGGGATAAAAAAAATGGTAACAATTTGATTTGGATTTCGAGGACCATTATCTACATTTTAAGACCCAAAATTCCAATTGTAGCAAAAAGCAAATCGTGTAGGACTTTCTCTAGTCTACTTCGCATTTTAGTAACAAGTTTTTTGGAATTAAGACTTTAGCACTTTGACTTTTTTAAATGTTGTGTTTTATTTGATTGTTTTAACATTACTTTTAATTATTTCAAGTTTCCCTTGTTTCCTTCAAGTTCACCTAATACAACTAACGGTCTGAATTTGTCTGCTGTTATTTTTTCGCCTCCGCTGCTGGTTGCTGGAAGGCGCGAAAATAAATCTGTCGTGAAAAAAAAATATCTCCCCACTCTATGACATAGCCAGTGCCCAAATGATAGTAGATCCACCCATCGTTTCACCAGAGTAACGTTTTGGACAGCGTCGATTAAGTTGGACAAGGATTCCAGAAAAGTACAATCCTATGTGGCCCCAATCCATACTGTTTTCTTTCTTGAAAACTAAATAATATTGGGGCCGTTTCATGTTCACATATTTTCCCCATTGAAGTACCAAAGGCTTTTTGTTTCCACGTATCCCACTCAGGCCCTCATAAGTACAGTACATTCAACTCCCTGTTACAATTGAATACCCTTGGAAGCAAATACGAGTAGTCAGGATGTTTTGAGTATAGCGTATAAATGCCTTACGTGTCTTTCCTTAAGCATAGAATTGCCTTTTCTCTGCATCGGACTGACTCTGTTTCAAATAATGCCGTGGAATTTTAAATTTTCACCTCCTGCACATTCCCCGCATTCAAAGCTCATACCTTCGGAAGTACTAGAGGTGACACAGATTGTTGATCTACTATAGTCGAGGTTAGTCAATGCACTGACCTCTCCACATGGATAGCGGGTCAGAATTGAAACATCAGGAGTTTTGGTTTTTGACCTGACAATATGGCGGTAAACAATGCATACACCTTTTCCAACAATAGAAATTGCACACATCAATGTGTAGGCATTGTTTTGCCGCCAATTGTTATCGGCAAAAAGCCCTTCCTGTTGTTTCACTCGCGACTATTCAACTGTACGGCAGGGCCGCTATCCTTTGGTCGAGGTCAGTGCAATTGACTAACTCACCTCGATTGGTTTTGAATGTGTGGGCGTAGGCGGGTCATGAATTCTTTGGACCATTGGCGGTGACCAGAGGGGATGCTGGGGTACAGCTTCCTCCCCCCCCTCCCCCGTCGGGAATCTTGCCCCCCCCCCCAAAATTAGTGATTTTCATATAATTTTAATAGATTGTTAATGTATGGGCACATATATCACCGGTGCATGGTAGAGGTAATGAATATAAAAGTGGCGTTTTTTACGCCGGGGGGACGCTATTGTTAAGTTGTTCTACCCCCCCCCCCCCCGTTCAGATTTTCGAGCCGACTGTGAAAACTTGGGGGTCTACGTGACGAGTCGTAGCGAGCCGGAAAAATTGCGCCACTCTCTGAAAATCCTTGATCCACCCCTGATGCCTTGCCCCCCCCCCCACCCCCTAGAAAATAGATGTACCACCCTGGAAAAAGCCTGGTTACGCCACTAATTTTGACGTTTTTCCCTCCATAGAAAATGCGTGTAAAAAAAAATTGCAAACCCGTCCGACAATTATTAGGTTTTGACAACAATCCCAGTCAACAGGAATTTGGATAAACGCCACCAGGTCAATGAATTTTGAGATGAACAGCCACTCTAACTGAATTTTGTTTTCTACCAACCAAGGAAGAAAGAGATGAGAAACCACACACACGAATTCCACAATCCGATTTTAATCTTTTTATCCATTCACCTGCACAAATTAATCATATTCAACAGCTCCCCGTTGATCATAATCCCCCTGCCGCAATCGATAATCTGCAGCATTCTTGTTGTAGAATCCTTTTGAAAACTCTATTCGGCCATGAGGCCAAAGCGAAAAAGATGCTCGGACAAGGTGGCGCACCCCTGGGAAGTTACACATAATTCTTCCGAACTAACTTTTTTTAATAACTTTAAAATTACAGAATCAGTTCTACAGTGTGTTCTCACTTCTAGTATGTGCACATTCGCGAGAAATGAATTTAATGTCATCCATCAATTTATGCACTGAATCTACGTGACCGGGATGTACACCAGATTCATTGACTCCAGCAAATAATGGGGGCTAATTGATAAGTAATAATCCGCTCGGTATGTAAAGACCAAACACTTCACCGATTACTTTTTCATCTGGAACTGCAAGTCATGTTTTTATAACCCTTCACTGAAAAATTGCAAGGTTCTATACACACCCCGCATTTATGATAGCTTTTTCATGATGTGGAACCCAAATTACCCGTCCTCTTTCACCCTATAAAATAAAGGTAGACGTTAGGTGATACTGTGTGTTCATTTTCTTTGACACCGTATTTCATCCTTTTTCTCGAAATGGAAAATAAGGTGAACAAAGCTAAGATAAAAAAATTGTTTGGGAACACTGTGACCTAACATCTTGGTGCGAACCAACCCGTACCTTTCCGCTTAACCTCATTTCTATGCATTATTGATTTCATTTCATAGCGATTGCGAAAATCATTCACCACTCTATGACATTAATGCAATGTTAACCGGTGCCGCACAAACATTTAATTGAAAATAAAAATAGGTCCAATAGTAATCGGATTAGTATGGGTGTTTGGTTTCCTGCACCAAGATGTTAGGTAATAGCTTGCTAATCAAACTTCTTTCATGTTTTTACTCATCTTCGTTTTTCTTTTTAATAAATGATTGAATATACGATCAAAGTTATAAACTCCCAGCAGAAGTTTTTAAGTTTTATTTTATTCGTGAATGAGGCTGTAATTAAATCTAAACCGGGGCGGTGAAAAACCATTCAAATCTTTTAATTAACGTCAATGCCAATAAGAATGTTTTTTGCAGTCCCAGAGAATCTTAAGTCCGTTGTCCTATTTTCATACGGGCGGATTTACTTATCATAGCCCATTTTTGCTGGAGTCATGAACGTGGTGTACGTCGCTGGTCACGGATATTCAGGGGAAAGAAGGAGATGACATTTAAGTCATTTTCACTGAAATTGTGCACATACTAGAAGTGAGAACACGCGTAGAACTGATTTGATACGTTGATCATTTGTTTTAGCAACATTATGTACTTGTAAGGGTTGCGTCCCCTTAGTAACTCTATAGATCGTGCCCGCTAGCCTATATGTCCGAACACTAAATGAAAGGTATATTGCATATAACATGTTCCGACGATTCCAACTGCCCTTCGATGACCAGTGGTTGGTTGGATGATTGGCCGATCTCACTCTCGGGATACCAATGATGGAAATGGCACGTCTCTGGCTTGCACTTTTTGGAGTGTGAAGTTATGTTGATCCACACCATGCGAGCTTGCCTATTCGAACCATGGATTTATATATACAGCCCTATCAGTTTGTCTCAAATAGGGCGCAGCCGACGAGCAATCCTTGTCGCTGACTGGCCGTTTTAGAGCCATTTTGGTAATCACAGGAACCATGACAGGTCCTTACTGATTGAGATTACAAGTAGATCGACCGTGTTGACCGCTTCTAGAGTTATTCCCAAGAAGTGGAGACTTGGATGTCCTTGCATCATCTTCCTGTTTTATATTGTTACAGTTTACACTTGGCAGCACCGAAAGTACAATTCCCTGAAGTTCCAATACTCGATTTCTGCAAGTCTTGTTGAGAGAGGCAAGCAGCTGTGATTTTCCTCTTTTGACTTTATGACGGTCATGAGTGTGACATCGTCGTCTGCGTAGAGGATGATGGATTCCGGATTCTTTCTTGTGATGTCATATAAGTATAATAAAAGAAAAGGGCCGAGGATTGAGCCTTGTGGTACCCCCCGCATTTGATCGAGTTCTTTGCTGATACACTCCCCCCTCCCTTTAGTATGACTCTGAGGGAGTGGTCACTCAGGTAGACCTTCAGCCACTTCTGATAATCCTAAGGCAGTTAATTTACATCGTTATGAATTCAGCTTTACTAACTCCATCCCATGCTCCCCCAATCCTGCCCCAGTGTGACAAATAACGGATGAGAGTTTGACTAAATTGAAAGTCGACCCGGGGCCGTCTTGGTTTTCGTTGGCCACCCATGCCTCGTTCCAGGGTGTTCTGACAGTGACCGCCTCACTGTACTGCAATTATTTACATAAAATTTATCATATGTGTTTTGCAGTAGGCCGATTCTATGTGATGAACAAATACAAATTGATGAAGATTGAAATAATTTGCAGTGAGATTATACCCCTTGCGGGACCTGCACATTTAAAATAGCCAATATACAAGAAAAATGGCACTTGTACTACTGCAAGAAAAAGTAGACACTTAGGGTTATTTTGCTGATATGTTTAGGTTACTTTTTCCTATTTGAATTTGACAGCCCAAGCGGTAGTCCCGCATTTGCAGTTAGTCCCTCTTTTTTCGGAACGAGCATGGGTTCCCGACCCAAATCCAAGAACCCCCCGGGCGTGTTGATCGGTTTACATGGAAGCCGCCATATGTTTGTGTACAGAGTGTTCCAAAATAAATGTAATCCTCGCAGTTGGTGCTATAATTTCAAGATTAGTGAGATTTATTCAAATTTCATAACAGATTTTGATTGACGAACTATAGTCGATTCGCGTTGATACGTTCGTCCCCCTGGAGTTTTGGACCTATTCAATTAAGTCGGAGAGGGAAAATGAAAGAATTCGAATGCATGTGCCATACCGGATTATCTTGGAGGACACTCCGGTCATATAACTCACTCACCTGCCACTAAATACAATTTCTTTCATGTATGGAAACGCACAATAGTGTATTTCAGGCCTTAACATTCCTCACAATAACATGATTAAAGAAGTCCCTCCACCTCATTGAATTTTTCACCTCCGCAAGAATGGTACGGGGTCACATATAAGAGGAATCGAGTATAGTTTCGTACATACTGAAAAAATCGTCTGATACGGTTCACTAGTTTTGAAAACAAAGGCTATTATGTAACCCACTGTCAAATTACCCCGTTCCAAGTTTGCAATTTAGCTTGTTCATCTTGAAAAAATGAATAACTCCTGGTACTAATCCTGCCTTCTTGAAAAAATGAATAACTCCTGGTACTAATCCTGCCTTTTTGTTTTAAAAGTAAATTATTAAAATATATTGTTTTATTCACTGTTGTTATATTACCCTCAAAATTTTGATTAAAGTATTATTTTCTCAATTTTATTTGCGAAAAGATTTCTCACGGGAAAAGTACTTTGTTTATGATAACACGAGAGCAGGGGATTCCCTAGTGTTGTTTGTGCAAGGTGCACCTGTTAGATAGATTGCACAATAGGGGAAAGGGGAATTCCCCAAGATGTAAACTTAGAAACTGAGTCAACTTGTTTATGCTTTGAGATCAAAACATTGCATGATCTGGGGATTCCCCCATAAAGTTATATATGTAAAGTGATGCAATTCATGAGGTAATTTATGTGAATTCCAATTGGTCAGCTACATGTTTATGTATGATACTGTGGTAATATCTATTTTAAGACTTGGGAACTTTGTGAAGTCAATATATAATGGAGATTTGAGTAAAGACTCGGGGCCAGCATCTACTAGTAACAAGTAGCTAGAAGTTATATCTAGTTCTAATCTGCAATGAGTAGCAGACCTGTAAAGTACCATAGTGCCAGGATTTATAATTCCATGTGAGCCGAAGACGCTGTAATTATTCTACTGTCGTCTTTGAAGCCAAAAGTGCTGGGAATCAAAATAGGATTCCAAATTGTGGACAGATAGAAATCGTGGTGATTATCTTGGACTAATATACTGTGTAATATTAGGACTAAGAAGATTCCCATGGAATATTACCTGAGGATTTTTAAGTGTGACTTTGCATGCTGTAATTTTGGAGTCTTCGCTGTGAGGATATTATATCATCGTTGAACTGCAACGCTTTCAACACAGGACACTAGTTAACTCTTTAGTATTATAATCTTAAATATTGTGTGTAATTTTAATATGTAATTTTGTTTTTGGACATACCAAATTCTTGAACCAAACCAATTAAAAATCATTGGACATACCAAATTCTTGAACCAAACCAATTAAAAATCATTAAATCTGTTTTATTATATAAAATTCAGATCATTTGTGCACAAGGCTCATTTGTTTGTGTTTTTAAGGTATTTCTGACCATTGATGTCCACGAGACATCATAACAGAATCTTTTATCGTCTGTACAATATTTTCCTCTGCTCATATTTAGAACAGTAACTTAGCGACTTGGCCAAACTTAAATGTTTTATCTACTGTGTGTCTGACAAATCTGTGTGAATATTGCAAATTGCAGTGGAGGGATGAACAGAAATGGTTGGGGCTATAATTTTAAAATTATTTTGAGAACAAAGGCGATTACGTAATTAAGCCACAATTGAACCCTTTGAAGCCGTTCCAAGTTTGACTGATGAATACACAATCAAGACATGCTGAAGTACGTAGGTTTTTTTTTTTATCTCTCTTCTCCTATCTCTTTATCCTTACCACTTAAGTTTGGTTCAATTAACCCAGCATAACCTTGTAAATTAAATATTAAACATTTAAGGCCAACATGTCTTTGACAAATAATGGAAATGTTCTCTGTTCACAATGACATCTGACATTGTGTTTGATTTTCAGTGGATTATTTGTGTTTGTTTGTTGTTTCTATCAAATGGTCCATGTTATAACTAGGAAGTCTTCAACATCCATTCATTTGGTATTTAATTCATTTGGTATTTGATCCCTCCGCTGCAATTTGCAATATTCACGCGGATTTATCAGACACACTGAAGATTAAACATGAGTAGATGAAAACACTGCACAGACGATAAAAGATCGTGGATAAAACAATAATGACAAATATTTTAGTATTTACAACAAAAGACAGGATTAGTAAGATGAGTTTTTTTTGTAGTTAAAAGACATTTTATTCAACTTTTGAAGGTGAACCTGCTTCAACGATCTAAGCCAAACTTGGAATGGGGTAATTTGACAGCGGGTTACATAATAGCCTTTGTTTTCAAAACTAGTGAACCGTATCAGACAAAAATTGGACAGGATGTACGAAACTAGTTCGGCATTCACAATCTGCTATAAAATTGGAATAATTTAGTGGGGGACTGTAGTGAACAGATCTTATGTGAGTGTGCGCAACTATAAGCCATAGATAGTGTAAACTATACCTTTTTTGGAATCCTTGTAACCAAACAAACACCATGGTGTGCTTTTTAACACATTCAGAACATTTTAAATTTTTGACCCCTGTATAACCTTGAAACCCAACCCGGGGCCATTAAGGGGGATTGGCAAGTGCTTCCATCAATTTTATAGATTATCAATGCCTAAAGTACTTGTGTGCAAAAAATCACAATTTTATCCGGAAGCGCACACTCTTACACTACAGTACCCTGCTAATTCTCAGTAATTTTGAAATTATAGCACCAACTGTGAGGATTGGATTTCCCGATGACCCGCAATCTTTACGCAATGAAGTAACAACCACGAACTGAGAATTTTCTCTTGCGAGAAATTCTGATTAGGATTATCCTCGGAAGGGCCACTTGAGAGAATATGAATAACAATTGCAATTATGGGGCGGCAGATAGATCGTTCAAAAGTCCTTCTTATCTCTTTCTTCCATGACCATACTACTCATGTACTGCAGCCAGGATGTATAACCCAAACCCTAATACTAATCATAACCGCCCCAAACCCTACCCTGAACCCTAACCCTCTCAGACGGGTGGAAGGGGATACGACTGTACGCTTTGGGGCCTTCGGGATTTCCAAACGGTAATTTGGGGAACTGCTACGTGCATTTACTATGGCAGTCTCTGTCTCAGTGATCTTGCAAATCACCTCTTAAAACCTTCGTTCAAAAAGATTTTATTAATATCATCATGATAATTTAGGAAAAAATGTTGACGTCAAAATCCATTAGTGGATTAACCTCGCTGCAAAACAGTGCAATTTCCAATAACGGTCATTTAAGATTTAAATATTCGTTGCCGATTTGAATCCCGGCGAACATCTTGGCCTACCGAACACAATAGCATTCCAGATACACCTGTTTAACATAAGTTGTATCAATGATTGTTGTCAATAGTTATTATCTTTCTTTTTGCACTTTTCTGTCATTTCCTGTAAATCTAACAAACCTATTCTGATAGTTGAACATTCTAGCAATCATAATTCCTAGATACCAGGAGTGGCAGAAAGCGGTAAAAATTGATATTTGCCATGATGCTCTAGTCACATTTTATTTGAAATTCCCGCCTGACATCCGTGAGCCGAATAGGTCATGACATGTTAGTAAGTGACCTTTCCCTAAAAATCGGTCAATCTTTTTTGAAGTGAGGACAAATACACCCCTCTTTTTCCTAACACCTTCCCTGATACAAGCGAGTACGAGTTCCATCTGCGATTTCCCACTGCCATGGCATCATTTCCGGGGGTGGTGGTCACCTCCCATTTTGGAGGTGGCGCCCTTATGTAATGCTGTTAAGACCCTACCCCCCAGTTTCAACATCGTGTCACCCAATTACTGCTTTTTGAAATTTTCACCAAAGACCCCATTTTTTTTTACAATTAGTCAATTTGTCCCACCCAAACAACACCTATATTAGGGCAATTTGGCTGTCACTCACCCAACTGTCACCGACGTGCCATGATTTTTACACTCATATCCATGTTCATAATTAACACAAAGGATAAATACGCACTTGTGCCAATATGTTCACTTGAAGGTTTGATAAACTAAGTATATAAGAGTGTAGCATCATTGTGGGATTAAACTGGTTTCAAACAAAAAGAAATTGTAGCAGATCAGAGTGAATGTATTTCATGCATTGACCTAATTAATACGTTATTGTTCAAACTATGAAAGCGCCAGAAATCATGAAATTCCGGAAATTTTGGGAATTTGATTGCTGAAATTAATGAAGAGCCACCAGTCTCTCTTGGGGACAAATGTATGACACTCTCTAATGTGGAGGGACAATTTACCCTTCCCCTATTCCCAACGCCTCCAAGATGGCCGAGGAAGAACACAATGAAGAAACCAGTGTTGAACAAAGAACAATAAAGAAAATGATCGTTGGTGTTCAGGGCCTCATCTACTTTCAATCGGGATGTTTATGGTTCACCTGTCTGCTGAACATGGAGTAAGGTTGAGACAACAAGACGTTGGAATTGACTTTCCCAATAGTACGTGTATTTTATTGACAATTGTGTGACAATTATCAAATTATAAAATTTAATTTTTTATCTTTTTTGGGTTTTTTTTAATACTATTTTATTTTATTTAATGTTCAATGAAGAATGTCCTTTAAGTTGATTTGAATTCCAACTGTGTTACATCGGATAGCCGAAACTGGACCAACGGGGTTTTCACGCGTTAACACTTAAGAGTGACCAAGGGGGGGGGGGTTTTTCCTAGGGACCCCCCAAAATTTGTTTTTCGCGCTGGCCGCTTTCGAGGGGATTTTTGGCGCCTACATTGTTTGTAATTGTCTGACTTTTAAATGCTCTTCTTTTCATACCAAATAATTAAAATTGGCCACCCGTTAATGAGTTAATTAGTGGGGGCCCATGGACCCCCCCACCCCCGGGCACGAACGGAATTCATTTCAGAATATTTTTTAAAAATAAGAAATAAGAAACCAAGAACCAAAGCAATTTTTTTTTGTCCTGATATAAGTTCACACATACATGTAAGTAAACAATATTAATAACATTAAAAAAAACTTAACCCAATTTTTAAAAATGTGCATGAAAAAAACAATTTCATCATGGATGATGCCAAACGTTTACTGTACAAACCTTGGGAAATGAGTGCTTTTGCCACACCCGGTAAAAAATACTAGGATTCCCTAAAACTGCTAGGTTTTTGTGTTAATTAAATGTAATTTGGTCTTCGAGAATAGATATCAACTAAAATAAGTTTTCAAATGTTTGGTGTAACCGCAAGGCTCATTGAATTTTCCGTCTTTTTTTCCCAATTTTTTCGCGTGTTTTGAAAACATGTTTTGCCCCTAATTTTGTCAGCCAAAATAACAAATTTCATTGTTTTTTTCAATTTTCAAAGTTACATGACATGTACTGTTGCATGTTATAAATTTCATGCAAAAATTCCCTCGGGAAAGTGGTTTCCTTAGGGGGTGGGGGGTCCCCACTGGCCCCCCCCCCCCCCCTTGGCCACCAACGGAGGAAACCCCTTGGTACTTAAGTTCACATAAGTTGAGATGAAATAATAATCTTTGATTGTATATTTTTTAGGACAGCCTGTTACGCCTTGTGGAATTATTATAATAGTGCTAACGCTATCAAAACTAGTCTTGAAAAGACCCGTTAGAGTCATTTTCAAATTTGTCAACAAAACCTTAAGCGACAAAAGACCTTTTAAACGTTTAAAAGGCTACTTGCAAGTAGCATTGGTATTCAAAGACAATTCCAGGTTTTTCATAGAATTAATAATGATGTGATGGCCTTTATGGTGTGACGGCCTTTATGGACGCCTATTACCAAAATGGCGACCGGTACATCACAATTTCATGGTTAAGTTTTTGTCACGCATTATATCCACCTTTGAAAACAAGTACACCCTTCCCGGGCAACATGCCTATCTCAATTTCCACGGAGACCCAAGAGTAGGGGAGCCAATATTTATTGGGCCGCCCGGTATCCAGAGGACAAAGCAAGGCAGATTTCTTTATATCTAGACGTACAGAGCCGTTGTTACTGTTCATGCAGTTGAAAAGATTTCAAGTGTTATCACCATCCCCGATTGCGATCCAGATATTTTTTCACTATCCTCATTCACAAATAAACCTTGAGCTTTTATTGTGCGTTAAATTAATTCTGACCGCATATTTCAACATTAATTCGAAAAGCAAAAGAAGAACAAAACTCATTAAAGAGAAGTTTGGATTTGCGGTGTAACCCCATTTCTATTCAATTTTGGAAGAACATCGAACACCATTGGAAGTCACCGACCTAATCTGACGCCGATTATGGATAAGATTATTAAAAAACAGTGAACAGTGGTTTATAGTAATCTCAGCAATGCACGGTACCATATTGCATGTCTTGCAAAAACGTGGTGAATTGAATAGAGATGATTTTTTTTTTCATTTTTTTTATTACCTGTACTTTGGTTTGGCAGAGTGGGGAAAAACATACAGAAATGATCTACCAAACCCAACCACATATAGAAACAAGGTTCAGCAGTAAGTTACGGATATTGGTTATGCAGAAAGATGTTAGGCCACAGCTTTCTAGCATCTTCGTTTTATTTTTTAATATATGATGGAAGACAGAAGCCCGAGGATTATTTATTCGTGAACGAGGACAGCTCTATATAATCGATGCACTTATAACACCTTTAACCCTTTTCTAGCAAGCTTTTGTTGTAACACGGTTTATCAAGGGTGGGGGTTAACACCCCTAGAAAATTTGTTATAAAGCACACAATGCTTATGTACCAGTTGATAGCTATGGTCCTCCTCATTCATGGTTATATTACCCCCCTCAAATTTGTGATTAAAAATATTATTTTCTCAATTTTATTTGAGAAGAGATTCCGGTAAAAGTACTTTGTTTAAGATAAAAAAGAGAAAGTGGAATTCCCCTATGTTTATTTGTGCAAAATGCACCTGTTATTTACATCAGCAAGAGATGAGTGGGATTCCCCCGGAATGCTAAAACTTAGAAACTGAGTCAACTTGTTATGCATTGAGATCAAACATATTGCAAAAAGGTAATTCCCCATGATGTGAGGTTATAATTGTGACGTGATGCAATGCTGTAATTTATTGTGAAAAATCGATTTGACAGTGAGAGGATATGGTTTTTGATGATACTTTTGTAATACATATTTTTAGGTATTAGGAAGGGAATGTAGCTGTGAGTAGTTAAATACGTGTCACTGGAAGGGCTCAGGCCAGCAGCCACCAGCAACAAGTAGTTACAAGTTATAGCTAGTTTTTAATTGCAATGAGTAGCAGACCTGTACGGTACCTAGTTCCAGGATTTATAATTCCGATGTGAGCGAAGTCGCTGTAATTATTCTCCTGTCGTCTTTGAATCCAAAAGTGCTAATTAAAAAGAGTCTTCCAAGTTGTGGACAGATGGAAATCGTGGTGATTTAATCTTGGACTGATATACTGTGGAATATTAGTGTCGTCGAGGGACTTATTTAACCCCGTCGTCTTGAACTGCTGGACAAAATTACCTTCAAGACTCGGAAGATTCCTATGGATATTGTTACCCTTGGAAAATTATTGCATGCTGTCATCTTGGAGTCTTCGCTGTGAGGACATGTTATCGTTGAACTGCAACACTGCTTGTAACACTGGGAAATAGAGCTTAGATAAGCGGTATTAAGTTATATTGGTTTATAATCATGTAAAGTTGTTATTGTTAATTTTGTTTTGGACATACCAAATTCTTAAAAAAAAAAAAAAAAAAAAAAAAAAAAGGTTATATTTTGAAAATTCACGAGCACTTGTGCAAAAAGGCTCATTTCTTTGTGTTGAAAGGTCTTTCTGACCTTTGATCCATGAGACGTCATAATACCACCATTGATGACCAAAATAAATACCAACTTGACGAGTAGGCGTCATAAGTGACGTCATAAAGTCCGACAGCCGGCAAAATTGGCATTTTCCATATACATAGGCGAAAATCCCAGTTTTGCGCGAGAAATGGTAGGAATATCGGATTTTTTGCGGTTTTCGGAATGATGGCAATTGACAGGTTTACACAAACATAGAGTTTTTAGAGCCATAATGTGCATAATATTTCAAAAATGTACCATAAAATATCCTTTGGTGGCAAACTACCCCCTACCCTCGACTCGCCTAACCCTGGTGAAGGTTGCAACTTTAACATTTTTCGCTACTGAACCGAAGGATGAAAAAATGATTCACCTAAAAGCTTTTACCGAAAGCTTTTGACATTTTAGGGCACCGAAACAAAATTCACTAGGGACCCCCCCCTTTGGTAATAAGACGATGGGTAATCTTGTCACTGCATAGGGAATAAGAATAGCATTGAATTTCCAGATAACAGAATCTGAAGTGCTTTGTCCTTTGAATACCGGGCGAATTAACTGAATATCAATAGCGCCATTATTTACTGGAGTCAATGTACTATGATGTACATTACTGGTCACTGATATTCAATGGAACAAATTGAATGCCAGTTTATTAATTTTAAAGAAAGTATGCAACTTGTTTTATTCAATACAAATATTATCATGAACTATGGTAAAAAAAAGGCTCTCTGGTTCCATGAAATGTGTACCTCAAGTGCACAATAGTTATATCCGTGTAATGGTCTATAAATGACACGCAGATTGAACTATACACCACCTGGCCTTGTTCAAGGCGCTCTACTAACTTCATCCATTGGTTCACAGGATCACATATAGGCAGAAACCATACAAGGACTGCGGCATACCCTCTCCCTAAAACTAAACAAAATGGCGAGAATTCACTCTATTTAAACACCTAATTTGTACGTTCCATGCTTCCACTAGCAAGTTCAATAAGTTCAACTCAGGCAGAGCGCCTTATTCAGTATGTCAGGCTTTTTCTTGCATTTGCGATAATTTGATAGGAGCTTTGTACGTCTCGTGGATGTCAAAGGTCATAAATACCCTTTAAAAACAAACGAGCCTTGTGCACAAATAATCTAAATTTAATATAATAACACCGATTTAAGGATTTTAATCAAATTGGTTCAAGAATTAAACATTTTACATTAGATAAGTACTTCAGATTTCAAAGTCATCTATGTCCAGGGTTAAAAGCAGCGGTGCAGTTCAACGATGATATGTCCTAACAGCGGAGACTCCAGAATTACAGCATGCAATATAATTCCTCTGTATATATTATCCATGGGAATCATCTTAGTCCTGAATATAAATTTGTCCAACAGTTCAAGACATGGGGCTTTCCCTCAACGACACTAATATTCTGCAATACAATCCAGGTATTCCACCACCATTAGTCTGTCCACATTTAGGACCACAAGCTGGAATCTTTTTGATTCCAAAACTAAAGCTCTTTTGCAGCAGATAGGTCAGCTTTCAAGCTCCGGTGGCATCCCACATATAATAAATTGTGGTATTATGTGATGCACAAATCTACAATTATTGCAGATCAAGACTAGCTATAACTGTACTGTATTGCTCCTGGTTACTACTGCTGGCGACGCTATAATATTTTCAAATATCTCTTTATATAAGGATTTCACAACTAGTATTTCAAATTCTTAAAATATATGTTAGCACATCATCATGCACAAACATAACCTTGCACTATCCAATTGGATTTCACATAAATTACATAATTTGCTTTGCATCATCTTACATTAATAACACCATGGGAAACTACATAAATTTTGCAATCTGTTTTGATCTCAAAGCAAAAACAAGTTTTCTATATTTGCATTTTGGAGAATTTCCATTGATCTTGTGCACAATGTATGTAGATGTAAACAACAGGTGCACGAGATCAAGATAGCACTAGGGGAATTCCATTTTCTATTTTCCACAATCAACAAAGTACTTTTCCTGTGAGAAATCTTTTCTCGAGTAAAATTGAGAAATAAAATAATATTTTAATCACAAAATGGAAGCTAATATAACAAGGGAAGATTGAAACCACAAAGCAATTAATCAAGGCTGTTGCTCTGAGTAGCACAACCACTGCACCAAACCACCGCATGTGTTTGTGGTCTTATATCTAGACTAGTAGGATGCCCGATCCAGCCAGTGTACACAAAAAGGCAGTGTACCATTTTTATTTAATCTTTCTCTAGACCGGGTAGCCGCTTGAATGCAAAAGCACTGGTTTAAAACCTGAAAACCAAATGAGTCTTGCGTCAGTGGTTCTTTTGAACAAGTTTGCTGGTCGTAGCTGATCGTGTTTAAGGATGCTGACAAATTGGAAAAACACGAGGGGCAGAGGGCAACCTGTGCTCAACCCACTTCAAAGTATGAAGTAAATCAGACAATGCGTTTTTGAGAAATGGGCAAATTACAATACTTGATTTCGTAGTTTTCATCTGAGATACGCTTCTGCTTGCTGATGATGATGATGACGACGATGAAGGACTACTAAAATATTATAACTAAATTACTTGTGATATCAGCTACATTAAATCACAAAATGAAGACAAGCTGTTCTTTTGCAAGATATTTAATTCAAAGATTAAGAAGGTCAGCATGCACACAAATATATTGTTCTTGCTCACACCAAGACAACAGGACCTCCGACTTGCCAACATGTGGCCATGCGGGGAAAAAATAGCCGTCGCCATTGGTTTTTGTTAATGCAACAACAACAAACGATAGAAAAAAAACTTTACGAAAAAAAATCAATAGCAAGAAAAAAGCAAATGGTGCACAAAGTAAACAATTTTTAATAACAACCTGACCATTTACAATATAGGCCTATTCTAGATTAAATCCCGACATAAATATCACATTTTACTTTTCTTGCCACTAAAGGAAACAAACTGTGAGTCTTCTACACGGGGCACCGAATCCACGTAAAAGCGCATATCTCCAGTATCCAGATCTGACATGTTTGTGCCTATCTCTTCAAAGTGTAGCTGGTGTGTACACGCTGTACTTGTTACGCGTTCTGCTATGCTTAGAGTGTGATCTGTTTAATAAACAGTGTTTATGCTTTAGATAAAAAGCGAGAGATAGACAATTCGCGAATATATAAATAGTCGTCTGCAGGTGTGTTAAGCTTGCTAGTTTCTGACCATGTCGAGCCGCAGGCGCATACGTTGGAGTCTATCAGCAAGCTATAGCTCGGGGCGTAATCTACCAGAGATATTCGGTCTCTGGTCATTCAGCTGTATTAGAGCAATTGTGGTGTCACTTTTTCAATAGGGCCAATTAAAGGTTACGCAGGGGTCAAACTTTTAAAATGCTCCAATCACATTGTCTGTCTAGTAATAAGGATTCCAAAAATATACAGTTTTGTACATCTTTGTAGATTTTGGAGTTATAAGGTAAAGATGGCTAAAATGGTAAAAAAAAAAGTCAATTTCCATTCGTACAGGGATCAAAATCAGAAAGCTTCAGAAGTTGCTCCAATTTTGGTAAAAGTTGAAAAAATTTGTTTATCTGTGTCAAAATAAGGAATAGTTTGTGGCATCTGCAATGCATAGTTATGCGACAATATCATGTTATGCGACAAAATTGGTCATAGGTCCCCAAGAATCTGTGCTGGGCCCGGCACTTGTTGTTCTTTATATTAATGTCATCCAAGAGAACATCTCATCTAGAATACGCCTATTTGCTGATGACAGCATAGTATATCGGGAAATTCACACACACCCGAAGACCATAGCATCTTACAAGACGATCTCGAGAAACTTTCAACTCGGTCCACTGATTGGTTGATGGAATTCAAAGTGAAAAAGTGTGCAATCCTCAGTATTACCAAGAAGAGAAATCCAAGCCTGTTCCAGTATATCATCTTTGGACAAGTTTTGGATAGAGACAATCATCATTATCTCGGTGTTAAATTATCATCTGATCGCTCTTGGAATACCCATTGCCAAAAGTCACCAAAAAGTCAGTCAAACTCTCAGCCTTCTTCGAAGTACAGTAGGTCCATGTACGAAGGGAGTCAAGAAAAGAGACTGAATCCTTAGTTCGACCACTTTTAGAATATGCATCTGAGGCATGGAACCCCCATACTACATCTTGAGTTGATAGCCATGAACAAGTTCAACGTGTTGCCGCCCGTTTCATCTATGCAGATTACCGTCGAACTACCCGTGTGACTCCTCTCATCAGTAAGATCGGATGGGAGCCCCTTCATGCACGCCTACTCCTAACTCAATCTACTCTGTTCTTTAAGATACCTTACAACCTGGTAAATATGTCCTTTCAACTTGTGTCTAGCCTGCAAGTTACTTCTCACGCTATGACCACCAGCTCAAATACAATGTTTCCTTTGCGACCATTGATTTGTACAAGTTTTCATTTCCTCGCTCAATCCGTGTGTGGAGTCATCTTCCAGCCACTGCTTGTTTAGCTCCAACTGTAGCCGCATTTAAGGAAGCTGTC
The DNA here is from genome assembly GCA_023653785.1 of Ophioderma brevispina. Lineage (NCBI taxonomy): Eukaryota > Metazoa > Echinodermata > Ophiuroidea > Amphilepidida > Ophiodermatidae > Ophioderma > Ophioderma brevispina. The sequence continues at coordinate 26,233 of JAMKCH010009593.1, read as the reverse complement.
ATGCCTGACATCCTGGTAATGCGTCCTCCACCAGGCTCCAGACTCCTGTAGATGTCACCATGTTTCTGTATATAGTGCACCCTCATTTTGTTTACTCCTTAGTTGGAATTGGATTGGTTTATCCCAGTGGCGGATTTAAGGAAATGGGCCCTGTCAGCAGCTTAAGGTGGGCCTCTTTAGCGTCAAGAAGCAACACAATATCGCACTTCACTGCGACTAAGGTGTGTCCGAGGGGGGCCTTGAGAGCAATATTTTAGGGTGGCCCTGTCAGCAGCTGCTGACACTGCTGACTCTTAAATCCGCCACTGGTTTATCCTCCTTCACTCCAGTTTTGCACCCACTCGTGTTTGTGACATCACCTGCACCATCCAAGTATAGCTCTAAGTAGCTACAAGTGGATTATCATTCAAGATTCAAGATAGGGCAACATAATCCAATTGACGTTGACCTTCTTTGACCCTTATCTCGGTAAGTAAACATTTCACAAAATCAAAACTATACTTTTTGGGAGCCTTCTTTCCTCAGACAATAATTTGCAAGTATTTTGAATATCATCAGATTAACTTTTAATGTTGAACCCTGTACACCAAGCTTGCGAATCGAGAATATCATATTTTTTGTGTGTCATAAGCCGTCGTAAGCATTTTAGAAACAAGCTTGATAATTCAACACGGGTGGGGAAAATAAACGGACTTTCAGTCGTTTAATTTAATGTGTGCGGAGTTAAAATGGTAAATTTTAAGATGGAAGTAAATCGCCTGGCAGGCGTCAATTCTGGTACGGTTACGACTAAAAATACAACCTTTTGCCGTTAATTTCAAAATGCATACCTCAATATTTTTTGTTCCCATGATCATGATATTCTTCTACATTCCTGTAAGAATAAATGTACGTGAAAAAGTGATTTTGTACTGCAGATTTTGGCGGTGTTAACCTTCGCGAACGACCCAATTCCACAACAGAATTCTGTAAACAGGATTAGTCTCATATATTTATATTTTGGGCGATACCACATTTGCATATTTGCGCGATGAGCGGTTTTTTTTTATTTGCGAGATATATATTTGCGGGAAGTATACAGGTAGGCCTACTAAATGATTAATTTCAGGAACGACTGGAAAACCGTCTACTTCCCCCAACAATTTGACCAACACAATGTCGCCGATAACAGTCGATTTTATTAACGTCATACCTTGTACCTTGTAGTCATCACTCCCGAACGGTCCACCAGGTACTATACTGGAAGTTGACAAGAGTGGAAACTGGACTAGTTGGGGCTGTGTAGTCTGACTTGGTCATTTATGGAAGGGATGCTTGAAAATGATACTATCGGTGATGTCTATAACTGATTGGGGTTGAACGTACCAAAGAGAGATTGTTTCAGGGAAAAATGATTGGGTAAACGGAGTTAAAGCATGCTGATGAATCTCAAACTGATTGTTGTGACTTTTAATTTCTAGATCTGGAGAATTTAGGTTTGATGTACCGATCTGCATCGATGTCGATGTTGTGATCTATGATCTTGTGAAACATGGTCAGTCGATGTGTCAATCGTCTAGATTCTATGGAATTTTTGAGACGCTTACTGCTTCTAAAGGTCGTACCATTTTCGCAATCATTGCCCCGTGCTAAAAAACAAGAAACAAAAAAAAAAAAAAAAAAAAAAAAAAAAAAAAAAAGCAAAAAAAAAAAAAACAAAAAAACAAAAAAACAAACTCATACTGATTTCAGATCTGGATTCCGTAGATGCGCATCAACGCACATTTAATGCCGCGTGTAGAGAGCCCTCTATTTTATCTTTTATGATGTAATGGTCGGTCTATCAGTATGGATTGTTTATTATTATACGTGTATATAACAGTCCAACCGGTCTCGATCAATGTAAACATCTATACTCTCAGTATTATACCTTATGTGTATGGGCAAAATAGTCAACATTTAAAATTAATGGTGCAAATGAAATCTAATGAAATCGCTTTTGGATCTAAGCCTTTGTTTCGCAAAGAATATAGAAATTACCAGAAATTAAATGGCGCGTTTTTGCACTATATATATACCTCATTTTATTGCATAATTACCTGAGTGACATGCTTATTACTTTATATATCTTCGATACTGTAAATCTTAAGCCTAGAAATAGAAGCATGACCTTTTAATGATTGTGCGAATACCCTTGTACGTTTTAAGAAAGACGATTTGTTCTGTTTATATATATTGATATTTTCGCCTTTTTTTCCCAACAGTCCACTGGTTCATCTTCATAATTCAGGATTCACCTTCCTGGAAAAAAGAAACCACGAAACAAAGAGTCATGTATCGTATTGTATCAGTCCTATACAAGCTTATACATGTACTTAACATATACCGGGTGTCCAAGAAAAAAGTTACATAGAGATCGTGAATCTAAATTATTTAACACACCTGTTTCCAGTAAGTTTCAACTAGGCGGTCCCCCGGTTTCGCGATCACCTGGGTTTCGCGATCACCTGGCTTGAATGACCCTAGGGTTTCGCGGTTCTTTTGACCTTGAATGACCCCTGATGACCTTGTCGTGACCTTTAACATTTTCGGCATCAATAATCGACCCCACCCTCCAAGTTTCATGTCCATACACCACCGTTTACCCCATTTGACCTTGAATGACGTCTGGTGACCTTTGATCCACTTACCAATATGAACTCGGTCTTTGTTCGCTCAAGGGGCACCCACCCACCAAGTTTCATAACCGTGCGACCCTCGGTCTCCGAGAAAATAGACGTGGTCAGACACACAGACAGACAGACAGACCACCGGTATTAATATAGATGGCCTCGCATTTCCATACAGGGCCAAATATCGACTAAACCACACCTTGTATGAACCTATTGCACATCAGACTCCACCTGCGATAAGTGACCATCATGAAACAGGTGTGATAAAATTTGATGAAAGGTTTTATCACTGTTATTATCTACGAAATTAGCCTACCGTAGGAATGTTACCTACATACCTACCATAGTAATGGACACGTGCCAAACACATGGTGTTAACCAATTGCGTGCCAGAAATATTGATCGCATGGATGGAAACCATTGTTTTGTGGGTATTTTGTGACATTTTATAGCTCATATCTTGTAAAATTAGTATGATTTAAACGTTTAATTTACTTGGAGGGTGGCGGAAAAGTACTTCAGACCCCCCCCCCCCCCAATCAAATGGTGTCGACTTTTAGCCATGGTGCAAAGCGGGAACAAATTCGCCCTCGTGAGGTTATCGTTGGCGCCGCACAGGATTGCGGAAGGTAACGTGACATCATGACACGCCGCATTGAAAGGTTGAAAATCGTGAAATACAGTTTCATGCTCCCTCCATGAGAATCTTAATCATTAGGGTACAAGCTAATGATCACCAATACATTAAAGCCCGTTACCAATCAATTCAATCTCCTAATGAAAGGTGATTGTGAAGATTCTTGCAGGCAGCTTAAATTTTCTAATCTTTGTGTGGGTTAGGGGAAATTCGCTTATAATAACGCACTGATTATACTTTAATGGGAAAATTTTCGTTTCCCGAACGTTTCCTTTGTTTGAGCTTTATCCGTCAAAGGATATGAATTAATTTAAATGCATATTCGATAATCCACTAGACTAACAAGGATCTGAATATTATTAATCTAAATCATAATAAGAGCTAAGATTATACCTACTGAATATGAGGTGTGTGAATAATTTAGATTCACGTCTCTTGTAACGTTTTTTTTTCTAGGTGGGATGTCCTAGAGGTGCTTTGTCACTTGTTCATCTCATCCTTTCACTTGTATTTGTGCAATTTAAAATAAAAATCCGTTTATCGTGGGCCAGTGCATTTTTGTATTTTAAGTTTTGGTATTTATCATTTTCTATATTGCATATGTTTGTATTTTTCATTTACCCAGTGATACGGTAATAAATAAAATAAAAAAAAATAATTCAAATTCCCCCTAAGTGTCATTCAAGAATATATAATATTAGAGTTTGCACTATGAAAGACTCAAAGGATTAACCAAATGCATATTATAATAATACTGTGTGGTCTGTCTGTCTGCTGGTGTGTCTATGGTCTGACCTCATCTATTTTCTCGGAGACCGAGGGTCGCAAGTTCTTGGCAACTTGGTGGGTCACGGGTTGCCCCTTGACCTTCTGAGACGAGTTTGTACTGGTCAGTGGATCAAAGGTCATCAGAGGACCTTCAAGGTTAAAAAAAAGTCAAACTGGGGTAAAACATTGGTGGTTATGGACATGAAACCTAGAGGTTGATTGTTGATGTCGAAATTTTGGAGGGTCATGACAAAGTCATCGGGGGTCCATTCAATGTCAAAGGAGGTAAAATGGGGTAAACTTTGGTGTACCCAGATGAAACTTGGGTGGTGCGGGTCGCCTTGTGGATGCCGAAACGTTGAGGCTCACGCAAGGTCAAAAGAGGTCAAATAGGGTCAAAGGTCAAAGATTATACAGGGGTTAATCATGGTGAAAAGTATACCAAGGTCAAAGGACCTGTGAAACCCAAGGGTCGTTCAAGCCAGGTGATCACGAAACCCAGATATCGCGAAAACCGGGGACCACCTAGTCCTTAATAATAACCAAATAATATCATACTCCTACCTCAATGTGCAGTCCTGTCTTTCGACGTCCATTATATACCCTTCAGTGTGTGCACTGTTGCAAATTTCAACTGACCAAGAACGAGTTCCTGACATGCTCTCACACTTCCCGTTGATTTACGGTTGCACACTTATCGGTCCATTCGCCCCATTCTTTTGCCATGCTGGCGTTAAGGCTAATATATAAAGACTACACAGATGAAAATTGTTTAAGTTCTATATTCTAAGGAGGATTTACTGAGGATGTGTGTTGGTATAATAATGAAGAATCTATTTACTATAATCTATGAAGAATCTACTATCACTTTGCCTGACATTGCTCAACTGTAACACTCTTGTGGTACTTGTATTTAAAATATTGTGTTATCTTGGAAAACAGTGACACATGCAAATTAAATAAACATCACTTTTATATCCATTTTACAGTTTGAGAATAATTCATTATTTGTAGATTTTTATTCCTGTCAGTGCTTAAAGTATTTTTGGGCGACGTGTCGGCGATTCCCTTCGTTCTGAAAGTTGTAATGCTTGACCCCAATCAGACAATAGATTTCGATGTCACGATACCGGGATAAGATTAAGGCCATAATTAAAAATGTCCCTTTTCTCACGAAGAAAATCTTTAACAAGCAAATCACTGAGAAATTCTAAATACCACGCTGCTCTCTAATGCAAAGAGTGAATTTTCATCTTTGGCGTGGACTACAAAGAAGGCCCACCATCGGCCGTCGGAAACATTTTTACTTTGGGACGTACCGCTGTGGTGGGGCTCCTTACCTATTTCCTTCCTTTCGGGGGCGAAAATTCTTTATTTTAATAAGAATTATTTAGTATACTTTAATTAATCACATACTTTATACCATTATAACATTTTGAACATTTTTTAAACATCGCAGTTCACAGGACTGCAACTTGATTTTTCTAGAAAAAAAGTAAGGCATACACCAAAATTTACAAAATGTTAAGTAAGGGGTGGGGTGGGGTGGGGTGGGGGATGGTGCACCCTTCCGCGAGAAGCCGCTGAACCCTGCAATGTTTATTTTACAAAGCCATTTTCACGTGAAAAATGATGGAACAAATTTTAATCAGCAAAGGGATCGCTTTTATCATAATATAGTTTAATACGATTGACGGTCTAAAAAGTAAAATTGATTAATGGGTAGTTTATTGAACGAACAATAAGTCAGTTGCCCTTGGAGAGTTCATATAGCGGCACGGTGTCTTGGTGTAGGAGAGGGGGCCCCCTTTCGCGCGAAGCGCGGAACCCTTGCCAATGTTCATTTTCCAAAGAACGTTTTCTCGTGAAAATTTGATGAAACAATTGTTTGAAATTAGCAAAGTTCACTTCATAATGAGTATAGTCCATTAAGAACAACGGTCTTAAAAAGTAAATTTATATGGGGAAGGTTTTATTGAACAAACCATAAGTCCGATTTATCTTGAGAGGTTCCTTATAAAGCGGCAGGGTTGATCTGAGAGCGAGCGCGAATCCTAAATGTTGTCTTTTCCAATTCACACATCTCTTCGTGGGTTCACTTTAAAATATTATAGTTGTATATTATCAACATTCTTAAAAGTAAAATTTATTTATAGGTAATATAGGCCTTATTTGAACAGACTAGTGAAGAGGTTATATATGATTCGGCAGGGGTAGATCTGGAGGGTTCCCCTTTCTGCGCAAATCGTGAATCCTTGAAATGTTCATTTTCCAAAACCTTTTTCTCTTTTTCTCGTGGACCTTTGATGGAACAACTTGACTATTAGCACAAGGGTTCACTTTATTATAATTATATTTTATATAATTATCAACTGTCTAAAATTTTAAATATTTTTCTTTTTTTAAAGTTTTAATTTTAAACAAAACCAGACTCATGTGAGCATGGAAGAGTTTTCATATCCCTAATGGTCCCAGAGATAGAGGTGTTTTATTTATAACAATTTACCCCGTGTCTTGGTATGCATATCTGTATAAGGTCCAATCCCTTGGGACCCAAACCACAAAGTCTTAGCTCAGTGGCGGTGGAGGCGTTACGTCCGAGGTCAATGACCTCTAAATTTGCATGTTCTATACCACATCGCTACTGTTAGTGCTAGAGGTCACAACCTAAAAACCATTTGGCAATTTTTGGTATCATATTACCAACACAATTATCCTATTCCAGTGATAGTACACTTGAATTGCTTGCAGTATACGTTACACTGCGACAAAAAAGTTTGAATTTTACTACTTTTTTCAATTTTTTTGCATCAACTTTGTAACCAATATGGTACAGATGTACAATGAAGATGCAATATTTCTCTTCCATATTTTTCACATAGCATCTATATATCATATCAAAAATATCCCGAAGATTGATTATTTACTTTGTTTCTTTTTTTAGTTTTGACATTTTGATGCACGTTACACGCACCCAATGTAATTTAACCCTCTCCGTTAAACCAACCTCTTTGGTAACACGGTTTACCAAGGAGAAGATGGTTACCACCAACCCCGCCCCTTCGATAATTTGGTTATAAAGCCCTCGATTCCTTTGCATTTTGATAGCAATGGATAGGCTATTGTCCTCTTCTTTCCATGGAACCAAAAATTACTTACCATACAAGTATGCTCACAAATGACGTCATAAACTCTACAAGTCACAGAATTGGCATTTTCCCAGAAAATAGGCGAAATCCATTTTTTGCGCTAAAAAGGTAGGTATACCAGATATTCACGCGTTTTCAGCTCTAACTGGTGGGCAGTGTTGAATAGATTTTATATAAGCATAATCGTTTAGAGCCATACTGTCATAGTATTTTCAGCAATGTATATACCTCCCACCTTCGACTTTTGATGGAGACCCCTGAGACTACTATAGTCTCAGCATAACCCTAACCCGGTGAAGGTGCTACTTTCATATTGTTTCGCTAAAATGACTGTAATGATGAGAAAAAGATTGCTCTGAAGCTTGTTTAGTAAGCTTTTTGGCATTTTAGCTCCCCAGAAGCACCCGCCCCCTCTTTTGTAATAAGGTCATTTTCCTTTTCGCCCCTTTATTTCTGGTGGTGGTGTTGTTTATAGACCATAACGCGGATAAACACTAATGGAATCTTGGGAAATTATATCACATTAAAGCTAATACAATAACTTTATGGGATCCCAAAAAATTTACTAATTCATTTAGACTGAACGTTATATAAACAATTTGCTATCGTAATGACAACTACACGGTGAATAAATGTCATATTTCCACAATTATCATAATATAGGTATCACCGACCAACACTTTGATTAGTCACTCTGGTTCCTTTTTAGAGAATAATGCATTAAAAATTAACAGTGGTGATATACTATGTAAGAAACAAAATACGACTTATCTAATTATTTTCATCATTGCTTTGTTCAAAATATTATACCGAGATGTACATAATACTGCAACATTTCTTCCTCATAGTGTCAAGAACACAGAAATTGATTAAGAACTTTATTTATTCATTGAGTTACGATATTTAAGGTATGTTCACTCTGCCCTCTTTTTTCGTGCTGTGTGGTTGTTTACAGAACATAAAGAGGTTACATTCTAACCGCATTTGGGCCAAATTTGCATCATATAAGCTAACTAGCCATTAGTCTAACTCAGACTCAAACGTTTTTGTCACTGTGTCAAAAAGATGACGTTTTTTCTTTTTTTTTCCATTTTAAGTTTTCCCACATGCTTTCTTACAGGTATTTCATCCAATGCCCATCCCATTATCACCCAAACTTAATTACTGGTTTCTAGTTTTTTGAGTATACAAAGGTTCACCCAATTTATTTGTTTTTCCTGTTTATTTGCAGGTGGTTATATGACATAAAGGGGGTCACACTAAGCATAAGGGAAGATTTAATATCATAGTACAAATATCAATCTAGAAGTAATGATTAACCAAGACAGATTTTTTTTTAATCTGGCATGGCACTTAGATGCAGGTAATTGTATCCATGTGTATGTTTCCCCATTTCGTGTTTTGCCTAATTGGTTTGTTCACTTGTTTAGGTCAATCATTTATTCAGCAAAGGATAGACATGAACATGAAAATTATCAGCTGTACCCATGTAATACCAAAATATATTCTTTTTAGTTGCTTTAAAACATCACATATTTTTTGGGGTTGAATTCAGATCTTTCAACCATGTCCTTTTCATTTTTAAAAATATACCTCTAGGTTGTGGCCATTCTTCCACATGGTCCCAGCATTTATGTCAGGATTTTTTATTTCCAACATTTTTCTCTCTTCTCCAAGAAACCAGAAATATTGGCCAAAAACTTACTGCTGTCTAATCTGTCATCTGCCCATTTCTGGTGTTTGTGTTCCCCATCCATCGGTTTCCTGTTATTCTTCCACGTCATGGGCAAAACTTGCACTGCTCAATCTTTTTGTTGGCGAGAATATTTCGCCAGGGATTAACAAGGTGGGTCTGAAGACTTAATGGTCACACCAGCTAACCTTCTCCAGATTAATCCACAAAATCGCAGGCATCTCTCAGGTGAATAGGACAAACAATTGTCATTCCTTCTTGTCCCATTGAGGGGGAATATCTACATCTTGATACCAGGAATATACATACCTATCGTAAGGATTGGTATATCTCCAATGCAATCGTCTTTGGAGCCTCCGTTTCAGCTTAAGCAGAGTACGGATTTGGAAAGATGACAGGTCAAAGGCCTCTCTGATAGAGAGGACTATATTAAAAACCAAACACATTAATTGCAGAACAGCTTCTCACTGTGGCTTTTAATGTTGTGAAGTCTCTGGACTTTGACGGGTTAAACTGGTTTTACATCAGCATTCACCGTACTCTTTCCCTGTTTGTCTGTTCCTTTTTATGTGACGTATCTTGTGATATTTATATAGTTATAGAATTTCTAGAACTTATGACGAGACCACTGCACCTCCACGCCCTGCATTTAGCATTGACCTCGATCTTCACTTTCACAGTTTCACTTTATTTACTATTATTCAATGCTTGTTAAATATAATGTTTGTACATTAACTTTTACATATTGAATTATACTCTGTATTTCATGTTTTCTTGTCGTGTACTGCTGTGATGATGAGTTCAAATAAAATTGATTGAGTGATTGATTGGTATATATTTGATGGAACTTCAACTCGAGCTCCATCTGTCAAGATACCTTTTTTATTGCTCCAATCCAATAGTATAGCTGTGTTGGAAGGGCTGTCTTGCATGCTGTTTTGTCATATTGATTTTGGTATTGGTATGCCCCTACGTGTGGGCTGAAAAAGAGATCCACTGTGATTCATAACCCGTGTACTATCTTTGAAAGGTATTTGTATCATGTTTTTGCCATCTGGTTACAGCTCCTTTAGTTTCTTTTCTTCTTCAGAACTTTTTCATACCTAATACCACTAGATGGTCTACAATAGCGGCATGTAAATGGGAGCAGTAACCCTTTTCTGTGGCACATTTTGTTCATGCATATTTCAGTTTTGTCTTGAAGCTGCATCTTTGTTAAAGGCAGATAAAGCTTTCAGGACTGAATGTGGAGGCTTACAGTTCGAAAGAAACAAAAGAAGTTGTCCCCATTATTATATCGCCACATCAAAATTACCCCAATCGTCCTGTTTGGTAATCACTCCAACATGTCTAATGGGCAAACCAAATGAAGGTCAAAGTTGCTAGTTGGTCACTGATCCTTTAAAAATCAGGACGAAAACGCACCTCCCGCAGACACTTACTATAACCTTTTGCGAAGGGCGAGCTGTGTAGTGGCCAGAATGCCCATCCACTCGCCTTCACCAATGCGGCCCGCGGGTTCGAATACCTGTGGAGTATTCGTGAATTTGGTGCCGATACAAACCCGTCCTCGCAGGTTTCTCCGGGAACTTCGCTCCCTCCTGCACTAAATTAGACTCTTTCCATACAGCCTTCCTTGTCGTTCTGGATTTAACTCGTTATGTTGTAGCTGAGCAACCTAAGGCGCTCCTAAGCGGTGCCCTGACACTCGATGGATTTATTGCGCGTTATAAGAATTTAAAATATTAGTTTAATTACTAACCCATCAAACATAGAGGCCAAAAACAGCAGACAAATTATTGTCATCCAACTGATGACTCTCTACTCTCAGATTTAACTCAGATCATCTGTTTCAACTCTTGGACATGTTACATAGCACCTAAGCTCGATGCCTCATTGTGGATATTGCAAAAGGGGCGTACTATTGATTTTCCCATTCACAAGTTTAACCAAGGATCTAGGAATTAGGCCAAAATGAAATCCCAGTGTTTTACTGAGCTCGATATACTGCGCCTTCATATCCACAGGTGAGGTTCGCCATGACATGCCTATCGATTATGAGCAATCTGTGCGCATTCACCTCACCCTAGAGATGCACCACTGCCTCATGTTCTTGTAATCTGTAGAATTGTGTTGGTACACATGTGTGGACAACACATAGTACAATATAATCATTATTTTGGGCCCATTTACAAACAACATCCAGAATTAACCGTTTTACCTGTATCTGAATAGATATTTGTATTACAGTGCGCTTAATGTGATATCCAAATTTGCCCAATTCATCAGTGTTTTTACACCCGTTGTAGTCTATAAACAACCACACTGGAAATAAAGTGCGAAAATAGAAGACCTATGGTGAACCTACTTAAAATGTCGTAACTAAAAAATAAAAGAAATAATGTATCGATCTTCTTCTGGATATTATTGACACATCTATAGACCTAATTTTCTCCGCAAATATGGAAGAGAAATATTGCATCTTCATTGTACATATGTACCATATTGATACAAAGTGATGCAAATATTGAAAAGTCGTAAAATACATCTTTTTTTGGCACAGTAAACCAACTTATACTTCAAAATTCAATGTGTTAGCTAGCCTGAATAATTAATTGTATTAGCTTATATGATACCAAACTTGCCCAAATTGAGTTTAGTCTGTTACCTCTAGCGCTAAAGTAACGATTTTGTGAAGAACATGCAAATTTAAGAGGTCATTTGACTCTCTGACGTCAAGGTCCACCACTCACTGATCTTAAGACTTTGTTTTTTTTGGATGTCCCCATAAGTTATTACCTATACATATATTACAAGACCACTGTGGTAAAGTTTCGATAAATAAAACGCCTCTATCGCTGGGACATACTGTCCCGAGAGGAAAATCGACGATGGCCTCAAAAAATATGTAGCGTTATTTTTTCTTATTATATCTATGGCCAATTTCCCCCCTCAAAGGTGCAATTAAAAAGATGCCGTCAAGGTGACGTAGGGTTATACACGCCACGGGGATGGGGGGTGCGGAAGGGTGCGGGATATTGAAATATGTATAAGTGGTTCACTTCAATGCTTATAGCAAATATGATTAATTGGGCTTAAAAAGATGAACACATAGTTGATGGTTTAGTTTTTGTTTAATTTTAACAAAATAAGATATAGAATATAAACTATAGAATTCGATTTTTTAATGATTTCTTCTTTTCAAAAACACATTTTCCTCATGTAATACGAACGCCTGCAAGGGCCATGAGAGATTGACGACATGACGATATAAATGATTATAAAATGGATAACATAATTGTCATGATGATGATATAAATGACAAGGTATTTGACGATATAATTTCAAGATGATGAGATACCCGACATGATGATGACAATATAATTTTAAAAGACGAAGATAATGACGAGGTATATTTGACGACATAATATCAAGATGATGAAAAAAATGACGAGAGTTGACACATAATATCAAGATGATTTAATAAATGACGGAGATAGTTTTACGACATAATATCAAGATGTGAGATAAATGACGAGATATTGAACGACATAATACAAGGATGATGAGTATACATTACGAAAGTTGACGATATAATACACGATGATGAGATAACTGAGAGAATAAGTTTACGACATATAATCAAGATGGATGAGATAATGACGAGTAGTTGAAACATAATAATCAGATTAGATAAATGACGAGATAGTTGCGACATAATATCAAGATGATGAGAATAAAAGACGAGATAGTTGACGACAATAATTCAAGATGATGAGATAAATGACGAGATAGTTGACGACATAATATCAAGATGATGAGATAAATGACGATATAGAGTTTTACGACCATAATATCAAGATGATGAGATAAATGGACGATATAGTTGACGACATAATTCAAGAATGATGAGATAAATACGAGGTATTTGACGACATAATACCAAATGAGATGAAATACAGATAGTTGAGACATAATATCAAGATTGATGAGATAATGACTAGATAGTTGACGACATAAGATCAAGATGATGATAATGACGAGAACTTGTTGACGACATAATTCAAGATATGAATAAATGACGCGGTAGTGATGACGACATAATATCAAGATGACGAGATAATGAGACGAGATAGTTTGATTGACGACATAATATCCCAAAGATGAATGAGATAAAGACGAGGTAGACGACATAATATCAAGATGCTTATCTAATGACGATATAGATAACGACAAATAATTTCAAGATGATGAGATTAAATGACAGAGATTAGGTGACGACATAATATCAAGATGATGAAAAAAATGACGAGATAGTTTGAAGACGACAGAATATCAAGATGATGAGATAAAAATGACGAGTAGTTGACGACATAATATCGAGATGATGAGATAAGTGACGAGGTAGTTGACGACATAATTTCAAGATGATTAGATAAATCGAGATAGTTGAAACGACATACTTTCAAGATGATGAGATAAATGACGCATATTGACGACCATAATTTCAATTTCTACGTTCTAACCACAGCATGTGGCGTATCTATAATGTTGGCTCCCGGGGCAAAAACAGTGGGGATGAGCAAAAAACAGGTGGGATCCAGGGCTCGCCTTAAGGGCCCTAATGTGGTCCCGAGGCAAAGCCCCCTTACGTGTGTCCTGGGGCGGAGCCCCGGAAGCTCTCGGTTTTAGCAGTTTGAGTGTCTTGGGAGCTGTCACAATGGTCTCCATTTTCTGAAGCAGATGGCCTTCCTCCAGGGGGCGGAGCCCGGAAGTATGGTTTAGCATGTTTGAATGCCTTCGGAGAGCTCTCCTTTATCTCCTTATCATGAAGCCAATGATCTATACTTGCCCCTGATGGGGGGGGGGGGGGGGAGGGGTCGCAGGGGATAGCCCCGGAAGCTCTCGGGTTTTAACACACATGTTTTAAACTTGCCCTTCGGATAGCTCTCAGATAATATCATTATTCGAAGGCAAATGACTATTTACTCCCCTGGTGAGTTCCAGGGGGCGGATTCCCCCCCCGGAAGCTGTTGGGTTTAAATGCAAAATGTTTAGTGCCTTCGATAGCTCTTAGTTATCCTCATTATTAGAACAAATGATCTAATACTTAGCCCTGGTGGTCCAGGGCGAGCCCCCGAAGCTCTCGAGTTTTAAAAACAAGTTAAGTACCATTCAAAGGGCTCTCATTATGAACGATAGGCCTATACTGCCTGTAACAGTGTCAATTTTTTTCCCCCAACGTCATTTCCGCGCCCCCCCCCCCCCTTAGGTTGGCGGCGCCCGGGCACGTCCGCCCCTTGCCCCTCCTGGCTACGCCACTGGACAACAGCAAATCGCCCCAACAGCCAAGTAGACCCGATTGTGTTTCAACAAGTTCAGGGTGCTCGTCAAAGGTTGTTGGGAATTTGTCGCCGAGTAGAGACTTTTGCAATCATTCTAGGGCGACATAATTTTATACTTTATTGACTTTACCATTTTAAAAGGGCATCTCTGCTCGTTAAATGTTGCCGTTCGCAGTTTTGTTTTCAACATGTGCAAAGGGCGGCTCAGTTTCTTTCACTGGATTGACCAGTGGCTCAAATTGCTTGTTAGACTTTTTGGTTATTTCACTTTTCACGGTCGCCATAGACCCGTTAGTTTATTACATTGTTGCTTAACCAAAATAGATGCGCCACCGTTATTAGACTTCTGCAGATTATTAATTACTTCATTGTTTCCCAGAATATGGGCCGCCGCTGCTTGTTAACCTCTACAATTTGCTTCTAAAAAAGGGCGGCCCCCAGTTTTGAATAATTCATTTGATAACCACACGTAGAACTTAGGGCGCACCATCGACCCCCTATAAAAAAAAATGCTTCTAGTGGGCGGCATCAGTTCATAGTTTATATCGCCTATGCAATTTTTGTTCCTAGGGTGGCAAAGTGTAAACAAAGTGTACCTTCATCGGCGCGGGGGCGCTGTTGCTTTTTGCTTTCGTATCAATTGCTCTTTTGCGCTTAAAAGGAGGGGGCATCAATTAATCTTGAATTGGATGTCAAGTATTGAAGTGTAAGGGTGCCATGCCATGCAGTACTTCTTCCGCAATGTTCTTTCAAGGGGCCGCGGCCGGCATCGCTCTCCGGCATCAGTATGGACAGGGTTGCAATTGCCTATTAGACGTCAGCATTTTGTTTTCAAGGGCGACGTCAGTTTATTCGTCACTGGACGACCAGTATAGGGGCGGCGGCGGCAATAGCGGCATTTGTGTGTTGAACGCTCGACTTCAGTCATGTAGTTCATTAAGGGAGCCATCTTTCATTATACTTCTGCCAAGTATCTTTATATGCTCTAAGAAGCGAAGATAAGTTTATTATATACTTTATGTGACTAGTATAGGGGCGCCCATTTCTTACTATATAGTTCTGCAAGGCATAGAGACCATCTTAGTTCTAAAACTGAATTGTTGGATGAGTACCAAGAAGGGCGTCATTGCCGAAGTTCTTGCCAAATTTACGTAAAGTGTTTCTGGAAGACGAAATCAGTTTCTGACTTCAATGTTGTGCTTTTTTCTTAAAAAAAAGGGGGGCGCCAGGCTAGGGGCAAAATTATTGGACGTACTGTACGTTCTGTCCGCCGGTTCCGGGGACGCCAATGCACATCTGAATAGTAAATTGTGACCTCATGCCCAGACAACACATTTCAACTGGGTGGAAAACTTAGGAGCTGGTTACAGTGCACGTTGATACCTTGTTTATTATTGTTGGGTTTCTGTACCCTGTGTCCATATTCAGACGGAAAACTTAAGCATTCTTGTTCTTCCATGTGGCCCACAACTAAATCATTAACGTATAATATTTTAAGTAAATTTAATGAAAGGGTACAGAGCTTTGTACTGATTTCAACATCTCTACATGAAAGTGGGCTGCAATGTATGAAGACATAGGAAAGATAGCTTGAGAAAGTCCGGTTTTCAAATTGCATTTTGAAAAGCAATCACCTTTGAGATTGAAGAAGGTGACCACATTATTTCAAACAGGGAAGACACGTTAAAAAATTTCCGTAAATACGGAAAACTTTCTGGCAAGCAGTATTTCCAGCAATTTTTAAGGGGTAAAGTTACAGAAATTTCTGTCAATGAAGTAGAACTTTGACAGTAATTTTACTGAAATTTTGTATCATATACGGAAAAAATGTGTTATTTAACAGAATTTTTCCTAATTAAAATACGGAACAAAAAAAAAAAAGTCCGGAACTATTGCTGCCAGAAATTTTTGAAAAGATTAAAAACAGTTATTAAAAAAAAAAAACTTTTTATGTTTTTTGTTTTTTATTGTTATGGTTTTCTCAAACAGATTTTCCGTAAATTTACGGAAAAATCTGTTTTCTTAATTACGGAAATTTTTAACAGTGGCATATGCAATGATAAAAACTCGCAAGTACGATTCCTGATACAAACCTCTTGTACGCCCCTGTACGCCATTGACTAAAGGCTGACTCAGAGATTTCCTGAGGCGGGCGCCGTAATTTCAAAAAAAATAGTATTTTTGCATGTAATAATGCTGTCCAAGCTTGTCCAATATACTAATCACTGTGTGACTTGTAGCTTAAATCGCATTCCTTCGTATTAGAAAAATCACAACTTTGTTATAAAATCGGATCCGGAAATTTTTGGTTATATACACAGTCGAGGGTGATGATAAGTTATAAGCCTAGGTAGAACGTCAATTTACACTTAAGTTTCATTTTCAATGAAATGCCAGAAGGTTCATGTTATATTGTGCTATTTTTAATTGAAGGTAATAAAACATTGAGAATTTTGCCGGACCTATTGAAGCAATTTAACCGAGAAATTTTAAAAAGTTGAGGAGTCTCCTTTTCATCTTTTGGAAGACATAGTAGTCAGAACGGTGCAAATTCGGGTGAATAGCTGGTGTTCTCAGATGAAGCCACAATGATGGCTTGCAGGCATGGCTACCATTACACTTAGGATCTGCGGCATGTCATGTCATGATGATGGAGAGCACCCTGATGTCAGCTTTCCTATCCTCAACTTTTTAATTTCTCGATACCCGTAATTGTTTCAATTGGTCCAGCAAAACTTAATGTTTGATATCTGAAGTTAAAAAATCAGAACGATATACACATGAAAACTTCTGGAATTTTCATCTGGAAGAATGAAACTGTAGATGGTGTAAATTGAACTTCGTAGCATATCTCTTTCTACTTTAGGCTTAGAAACTTATCAATCCCCCTAGTATCCTATGGACGTTCGTTTATATTACACATAAATGTTTATTGCATCAAAACGAAAAATCGATTGTCTTCCAGTTTCGGGCATTGTGCATTTTAGGTTACTATCTTTATTATAGTTGACATTTATATTATATACACCAAAAAAAATCATTTCGAAATATTTGAGTCAGACTTTAACCACGTCGCTCGTCTGTTCCTATCTCTTATAGCATACCAGCGGGTGATTATGGATTTGAGGACACCACACTATCCGATCTTTTCGCTTCTCGGTTACCACTTGTCGAGCTTCTTGGTATTTTTTCAAAACAAACGATTGGATCCTGTGCCGCAACCGAACGAAGATGGATGAAGAAGTTTTAACCAACTGTTCACCGTAATGACAGGACAAGGACTAGCTACAGATCCATTTGTTTACACCGACCAACACTGGCTGTGATATGCAAATAACAATCAATTAATACGTTAAGGACCAACGAAGTAAAAAGAGTAAAATCGATTTTCTAATTACTAAAAATTGATTTAATAGCATATCGAACCCCCTCAAAGAATTCATTAAGATCACCTGAGGCTTATAGATTTGATACCAGTGGATGCTTGTCTCCTTTTCCATTGATACCCAAGATAAGTACAACAATACAGTATGGCGTCACAATGACAGTCATAAAGGCTGCTGAGGTCAGCAGATTGGTATTTCACCAGAAAATAGCTGCAGGCGTGTGAAAAAATCCAATTTTTGCGCTAAAAAGGTCGTAGGAATATCGGATTTTCACGCGATTTTCAGATCTAAATAGGATGCTGCTAATTAACTAATGACATATATACTAGCAATTTAGAGACAAAATGGGCATTTTGAATTTGGAAAAAAAAAAGGGAATTATAGTGAGCTTTTAAAAATAGTATCAACCATAGAAGTTTATATCATACTTAAAAGGCCGACCTCAGGAGATTTCATGGGAGGGCGCCCTCCCAATTCCAAAAAAAAAATCGTGTTGTTTGCAGGTACACAATGCTTGTCCATATACTAATCCTGCGGGTGAACTGCTAAGCTGAAATCGGAATTCTTCATATAGAAAATCACAACTTTGTTTTAAAAATCCGGATCCGGAATTTTTGTTATACACAGTTATCCTATGGGATTGATACTACACATAATGTTTAATGCATCAAAACAACAAATCTGCTTCATCTCAAATTTCGGACATTGTGCATTCTAGGTACATCTTTAGTCGCGTTGACTTATTTTTCATTATACACAAAAAAATAATTTTAGAAATCTATGAGTCAGACTTTAATGTGGCTTGTAAATTGATTTAGCTCTATTCTCAGAGTGTTTTATAATATATCGGTGTGTAATCTATAAGAATCTAAGGTGTTGATATCATAATATATAATAATAATATATTGGCTTTTATTAAAGCGCCATTTCATTAAGATCACAGCGCTGTTGCCATTATTATTGACGCTGCCGTCCAGGAATGACTCTAATACTAGCAATTTATGGCCTAAACTAGCAGATGTAAGATATGACCAATACTAGCAAGATTAGAGACAAAAGGGCCTTTGACTTAGAAAAAATGACTTATAGTGGCTTTAAAAATAGTATCAACACCATACGAAGTTTATATCATATTTAATTGGCTTGTAAATGTTTAGCTCTATTCTCAGAGTGTTTTATTGTTCTGTATGTGAATCCATCCAGAAAAGGATTACTTGATTACGTAAATAGTATTGCACGTTTGAAAAGCATTTTGGAGTTTCTAAATAGATGACAGACAAAGGATACAGTTAACGTAGTAAGTAAAATCACAATACATTCCTCGTGAATGAAGCACACCTTAACAAAATCAGTAATATGATGATTCTATAAACCGTTAAATCAATGCAGACCAGCATGAGCAATTTTGGTAACTTTGAGTTGATAATTGTTTCATACCACTGAATATATTGCCATTCGTTTATGTACAAAACGACCCCTATTAAAACTCCAATTTTGACTGAGTTCCTAGTAATACTTTTTTCTGGCACTGCAAACCACTGCATCCCATTTAGCCATAAAACAAAACAAATTCAACATTTTAACGGTAAACTTTTTCCAGCTACTGGATCATAAAGACAGACTTGCGAGCCCTCTTAAATAGTACATGTGGAACTGTATTTTTGTGAAAATTACATATACAATCTTGCAACCAAGGTATTTCTAAATCAAAGTTTCATGAGAATTCCAAAAATCATGGGTGTCATTTTTTAAAGTGTGTTCTTGGATGTATTCTAGGGGCCAGACTTATACAGGGGTCAAATATTAAAAGGGTCAAAAGGTGTTTTAAAGTATACCATCATGTTCAGTACCTTTCAAGGATTTCAGAAAGGTATAGTTTGCCGTATCTGAGGGTTGTAGTTCAAGAGTTATAAGACAAAACAGGTTCAAGATCACACTGGGGGTAAATTTTCAGATTCATCAGTTTGTTTTAAAAGTTGTGCCATATTGTTCATCTTTCTGTACAGAAGCCGAAAATATACATGTCGCATTGTCAATGACGTTTTAATGATAATTTATAATGGCAAATATGGCCGGGGTCAAAAGGGTCTATGGGAGGTCACGTGTCATAGCACTGTAGAGTCTAACTTTGAAGGGGGAACACATAATCTCTATAAGTTGCTATTCAGTATGACCCCAGGTAACCGATTTAAAACCAGTTTCAACAAAGTCGGATCCATTCTGTCAAAATATGACCTTGCAACTGTCTTGAGGCTCTGTCCAAACCAATAGGTCGTAGATATGGCCAATTATCCCTATTTGGAAACGTTTTGAGCAACCGAACAGATTAGAATGTTTAAAACAATTTACATACTTTTATTGGTACCCCTTGTACATTTAAAAAAAAACCCTATGCTTTCTAGATTCTTCATGAAATTCTGTATTAGAAAAACATTGGTTGTCAAAATGTATATGAAAAAAAAACACAACCAAAATATCAATTACATTTCCCCATATACTAAACCACCGTTTCTAGTCCAAATTTTGGAATAGGGTATAGTGCAAGAAAGTTGTGTTTTGACCCTAAAAAATTGCCAACAGAAACAATTTTGGATAAATGTGTGTAAACTGGTATCCATACACATCTGCACTAATAAATTCCATATCAGTAAATACCGTGATGATGAGGCCGTTTAAAGTTAACAAATACTCAATATTTTAAAGATTGGATGGTACTTAATACATATTCAATGATACTATGCATAAATAAACACGTGTATTGTATTCTATTTAAGGGTTTGCACGTTGATTTGTTACGGCGCAAGCTGCTTTACATCTTTAGCATTCTGTTTGGAGCCCAGTCATGGACAAATGGAAGAACTTTAGTTTTGAGCTGCGAAGTATCATGCGCAAATTACCGAGGGATAACTGTGCGGTTGTTTGCGTTTATTAAATTGAGATCTCTACGCCTGCGTCCTGCTTTGCTGCATGCCGTGGTTGCTGGGGCGGATTCTTGACCACCCAACAAGACGCCCAATTGAAAAAAAGTGTCCAATTCAGTGGTTCGCGTTGTAACGGAAAAGTAAGTCGGTGACCCTCATTTTTTATTTCCCAAAAATTTTAAAGAACGACAACGGGACCTCAACATATTTAGAATTACAAAAATTTTATCGAGAAGGTTTTATTTCCGTGGGCGATCCAAACTGTTCCAAATTTTGACATTTTCCCATAGACTTGCGTGGTTTAAAAAGTTACACCATACCTTTTTTGTTTGGCTATAGCTCAAAACAAGTCGGTGACCCTCATTTTTATTTTCAAATTCGAAGCAGCACGGTTGTAAATACCCTATATATGAATTCTGGGAAAAATTTTATGAGTAGATCACTAACAGTCAAACCCCTTAAATGAACATATAAATGAAACATTCGAGAGAAAAAATTTTCCTCGAGTATTAAGTGTTCTTTGCACCTGTATTCTGATTGGTATGCGCAATAACAATAAAGCACGTTTGTTGACGCAGCGCGACCTTGAACATGCCGCCATAAAAACCGACTTTGAACTGAACTCCGAATGACACTACACCATTATCAAATAAATACTGATATGATGTAATCTCTTCATAATTTATTTGCCGTTATGCCGTTATCTCCACATTATTCCAAGGTCACAATCAGGTAATTGTTTTAAATCATATACAAAGGTATATCGAAAATTCCAGATAATTGAAATTAGGGAACACAACTTTAATTTTAGTACGTTTTACTTTTATCCTCCACTTCTGTCATTTATACACATTTTCTGTAACTGTTACATCCTGGCCCGATGCGGGACCCAGGGAAGTTTCAGGACGGTGTGGCAGGAGATATTGTCCTCCGGGCTCACAGTCCGGGAACAATGGTGAACAATAGGGCAATCGATTCAGTTGACTCTTCACGCAACATTAGTTTCATGCTTTATTCCGTTGTCGTCTATGGAACCCGGACTATGAATCCTGCCGGACCATATCTCCTTCACAACGGTCACGTCGGGCCCACCTTTCAAGGCATAATGCCCCTCTTTGGTATCTACGGAGTGCTCCTGTGCGCCCCCGGGACTCTACCAAACCAACTTTTTTGATTCTTTTTATTTTACCCTATTACACATTTGAATATTAACAAAAATAATTTTGGAGCACTTTGGTAAAATTCAAGATGGCGTCCAAAATGGCTGCCAAAATGTGCAATTTCATAGAAAATGGTAATAGCATCAAAAAGATTGTGTTAATTTGGAAAAATATTAATTGGAATTTGGTTTCTAATCATTAGTAGGCAATTTCCCGTTATTGGATTTTTCGCAATTTAAACAAAATCCAAGATGGCGTCCAAAATGGCTCCCTAAATTCATAAAATCATAGAAATGGCATATAACATCCAAATAAAAAGTTTAAGTTGGAAAAAAATATTCAATTGAATTTGGTTTCTAATCATTCAGCCAGTGTACCAGTAAAAAAAACTTTCTTTCTTTCTTTCTTTCTTTCTTCTTCTTTTTTCTTTTCTTTTCTTTTTTCTATATTCTTTCTTTCTCAAAGAGAGCGTGGCCTAGCGGTTAGGGTGCTTGCCTGTGGCGCAAACCTATCAAAAAAATCCGGGTTCGAATCCCGGTGGGGTCACTTGCTGGGATTTATTCGGGTGCTCAATTCTGGATTTAATCTGTATACGAGCTATTGATTAAATACAGAATACCGCTCTCCTCCATGGTTTATCCGTGGATAAAATGGTGCAATTTTTCAATCGGCCATAACTCGGTCAATATGTGTCCTTTTGGATTTTTTCGGTGTCCGAAACCTAATGAAATGTACTTTACAGAGGTGTATTAATTAGAGAATAAAGGTTGATTTTGCGGAACTGGTACTCTCTTTACGACGAATTGAACCCAAGGCGAGACCATATTTTAAGTGGAAGAACGAGGCGGAGGCCGCCGAGTTCTTCCACGCAAAAATACAATGGTTTTGTTCGCCGGGTCAATTCGTCGTAAAAGAGAGTAACCGGTGTCCCCAAATCATACTTTATTTCTCATCTTAAACAGCAATTATCATTTAAGGACATCTTTAACCCAATTCGGGATACTTAAGCTAAACTACAACAAGAAAGGACGCCAATCACCCCAGTTGAAAAACAATTCGGAACAACCGCTGAACGCAACGATCATACGAACAGACGCAACGTTGCAGGCTCTAGCGCGCGGAAAAGTAGCAACAAAAACGGGTATGACGCGAGCGCGTTCACCTAAAAATAAACTTCAATACGCAGCCGCGTTACAACCTGGGTTCATTTTGTTAAACGAATTGAACCGGGCATCAGCCAATGAAAATTGCTTACAAGTTTCACAGCTTGTTAAGAATTTTATAATTGTAAAAGGCCGGGTCCCCGGGTTTGTGTTTCGCGATCATTCGCTAGACTGTAACCCAGTCTCGGCTCTGTCTTCTGGTTTAGAGCGCACTTGGTTAAAAGATAATGCTAACTAAAACTTGAGGACTTTTCAGCTTACCACCCCCTAGCTGGACAGTCCTGTCAACCAACTTGTCCACAGAACCTGAATTGCACAGGGCTCCTGGAATTAACACTAGGAAGGGAGTAGCTCACTGATCTCTATACAAAATGGAGTAGCTCGCCGATATTGGTTGAAGAGTCAGTTGTAATTTCAGTCGCTTAGCGTTTTCATCACCGTGGACCCGAGGGAGGGTCTATAGCGATCACCTGGCATGAATGACCCCCAGGTTTCGAGGTACGTGCCTTTGACCTGGAATGACCCCTGATGACCTTGTCATGACCTTTAAAATTTTTGACATCATCAATTTCCCCCGCACACCAGGTTTCGTCTGGAGACACCAAGTTTACACAATTTGACCTCCTTTGACTTGAATGACCCCTGATGACCTTGTTGTGACCTTTAAGATTATTGGCATCAACAATCAACTCCACCCTCCAAGTTTCATGTCCATACACTAACGTTTACCCCATTTGACCTTGATTGACCCTGATAACCTCGTCATGACCTTTAAAATTGTCAGCATCAACAATCGACCCCGCCCACCAAGTTTCATCTGGATACACCAAAGCTTACCCCTCTTGACCTCCTTTGACCTTGAATGACCCCTAATGACCTTGTCGTGACCTTCAACATTTTCGGCATCAGAAATCGACCCCATCCTCCAAGTTTCATGTCCATACACCAACGTTTACCCCATTTGACCTTATTTGACCTTGAATGACCCCTGATGACCTTTAAGCCACTAACCAATACAACCTCGGTATTGGGACGGTCAAGGGGCACCCACCCACCAAGTTCAGGAACGTGCAATCCTCGGTCTCCGAGAAAATAGACGCGGTCCATTTGACCTCTTTTGACCTTGAATGATCCCCGATGACCTTTGATCCACTAACCAATACAAACTCGGTCTTCGGAAGGTCAAGGGGCACCCACCCACCAAGTTCAGGAACATGCGACCCTCGGTCTCCGAGAAAATAGACACGGTCAGACATACGGGCAGACAGACACACTGACAGACCACTGGTATTATTATATAGATGGTTTACTTTTTTCTCTTCGTGAAATCATCTCTGGTGAAATATAGGGCGTTTTGAGGGTTTCTTCTTTTTTGGGGGGGGGGAGACACCCGGTGTTTAGCGCTTTTAGGGGAATGTAATTGCAATACTGCAATCTTGTTCATAAGTCCTTGGAACACTTGTTAATATTGGCAGCTATGAAAGAGATAATAGGTTTGAAACGCATTGTAACTATAACTTTCTTTCCCCCTCCCCGTCCCCTCCCAATCAGTGTTGAAAATAATATGGTGCGAGATTGCTCAAGTGTGTCGTGCTCATGCAACATTGAAATGGGGGGGGGGGCAAATCTGCACAGAGTGTTCCAACAATTTTGAACAAATTGTGGAAATTAGCAGAATTAGCACTACTGTAAGATTATTGAATATATATACTTTTCAGTTGGAGCTTTAATTAAAAAGCCACAGCGGGCCTACATTTTTAAAGCTCATTAAACCATGCATAGACTTTGTGTATAGGCATAAAATGGCAGAAATATTGTCACGTTCACATTTAAAATTAAATTTCCTTTCATTTGAGCCCGGGGAGGGTTTTCAGGGGTTTGTTGGGTACCCATGCTCGTTCCAGGGGTTCTGAAAGTGACCCCTAACGGGACCAATTTTTAGTAAAAATATACCCCTAACGGGACCAGTTTTTGGCGAGTATTCAGTGAAAATATACCCTTAACGGGACCAATTTGGTGAAATTATACCCCTTGCGGGACCTGTTCTAAATATGTGGATAAAAGATATACCTTTAAAATATACAAGAAAAATTACACTTGTGCTACTGCAAGAAAAAATACACACTCAGGGTTATTTTGCTTATCTGTTTAGGTTAATTTTTCCTATTTGTATCATTGAACCAGTCACAATCACAACTGAATTTGATACCCCTAGCGGGACTAGAACTTGATTATTGTGAATTTGATACCCCTAGCGGTAGTCCCGCATTTGCAGCTAGTCCCTCTTTTTTTGGAACGAGCATGGGTACCCGGCCAAAAAAAAAAAAAAAAAAAAAAAACAAAATCCAAGAACCCCCCCCCCCCGGGCATTTGAGACCAAACACGATATATTTTAATTAATATTTGAGGTCAATCTCCCCACTCAATCTCAAAATTATACCTTTCCCCAAGGCCCACCCCTTCCCAAGCTCACTTTTTCAAGTGAAATCGGCTTCTTAAAATCTTTAACAACTTTTCACAGATTAAACCTATAGTACTTGGATATTCACTATATTAATTGCTACATAAACGCAATCATGTGATTATGAGCAAAAACTGACTGTTTATGAGATTTTGGCCCGAAATAGGCTCCAGGACCATATGGTCCAGACCATTTTATCCTGGGGCCTATAAATAATCCCGGTGTGAAAGCAGATATAGTCCGGCGGGAACCACAGCCCGGGCTCCATAGACGATAACGGAATAAAGCGTGAAACTAATGTTGCGTGAATAGTCAACTCAATCGAGTGCTCTATTCTTTACCGTTGTAGCCGGACTATGAGTACGCCGGACATCCGCCGTACTCATAGTCCGGCTACAACGGTAAAGAATAGAGCACTCGATTCAGTTCGGACAATGATTACTTCTACACCGGCAAATAATCACATGCTCCGGGAGCATATGGATAATATGCTTTTGGAGCAGTATTTGACTTAGAATAGTTCCATATGCGGAGCATTGTACATTCGAAAACATGTTCCAGGAGCTGCGTGAATATTTTCATATGCGGAGCATTGTACATTCGAAATCATATGTTCCAGGAGCATATTCAAATCCCTCAAATTTGCTCCTGGAGCATATTTGATCTAAAATATTTTTCCAGATTTTTTATGCTCCAGGAGCATAGTCAAATATTGCTTCAGAAGCATATTTGACTTTGAATCTTGAATTTTTCCAGATTTAGTTCCGAGAACATTATGGGGGCACATTACAAAATGGTCTGCCTATTGAAACACGTACTTTATGCGCTCTCTTGTATCCGTCATATCTTGGCCCCTGCCTTACTTAGAGCAATGAAATTTGCAGGAGAGAATATTGAAT